>LPNX010497758.1:484893-604882 GCA_001517045.1 Pseudotsuga menziesii
ACTAGCATATAATTTGATAAATAATAAATTATGTTTCACACCTCAAAATCACTCATAAATTTTGGGGAACTTTTATATAGATTTTAAATGATCAAGTAATAATCATGGAAATATTGATATTACATGACTAACTACTTTTACTATATCATTCAAGTAGTGAAGTGTAAGGAGTACGATGACAAAAACACACTACTTATACATTTAAGCAACTGCAGACCATACCAATAATAAAATAGCTTAAAACATTCACAGGGATAAAAAATGCTTTCCACAAAACTGGTAGAGAGAGAGCTTCTTTTGGATGAGGCTAATAGCAATGCAAGTTTAAATTGAAAAGTACACCTATTTAACTTTCCCTTTTGGACTTCCACACAGAATATCAAATAGAATAGCATATAGCCTTTGATAAAACAGAGAGCTGGGAGCCAAGCTATACAATTCAAATTTAGAACTCCAAAAAGGACGAAGATATCTTACTGTTTCAATGAAAAATCCTAGAAACAAAACGTATTGTCGGTGGCTTATTTGGATAGTCCTCCATAAACTGAAGAGTCAACTTAAATGTACTTGCAAAAAAACCAACACTAGAGATGAAAAAACATAAAAATACTTTTTTCAAACACAACGTTTTACTTTATCATATAAACCATCATCCAACTCACTACATAACACATTTTCAAATACTGTTACTTCATCCAAGATTCAATTTCAAGGTATCTAAATTGAAGTTGATATAGATTCCCAATATAGAACAGCCAAAACTACACAGCGTGACAAAACTTCAAGTTATTCAACATTACTCAACACCAACATATCATGTGGACAAATTTTAAAATTGGATTGACAATATAGGCAAAATATAGGAAATCTTCTACGGCCTACCTTGACAGGCCATAAAAATTTCAACTTGGATTGACATTCAAAATTAAGGCAAAATAAAGGAAATCTTCTACAACCTAGTTTGACAGGAGAAAAGCAGCCAGTCTGTAGAGGTTAATCTTTTATACTACTCAATCTAAACAAACAAAATGAGGTATAACTTTATAGAGTTAAAATTAGTAAACTCTTTGGGAGCTAATCTCAAGAATACTAAAATATTTTATAAACCATCCTAGGTGTTAGCTTAAAATATGTACATCTTTGACCTATGTCTCGCTACTTGCTGGACTAAAAATATTCTATTTTATATGGGGCTACTGTGTACAGGGAAATGAAATTAACTTAATATAGCAAATTTCTCTTGAAACTGTCGTTACAACTTTCAGATAAACAGACATGCTTAAATTTTAAGCATCCCCAGACTTATTTTAAGATCCCATGACAAAATTTAAGCAATTTTCTCTTGCAAAATAAAATGTCTTTACAAAGGCACTCTTACTTTTGCGCAGTGAAAAAGATTCAAGCAATTCTAGTCGGTTAAGTGAATTTCAAATGACTAACACTCATGTTTCCTTTTTTTTCTTAGCTGCTTTAAGGAGTTTGAAGTAAAAATAATTGGTATATATGGTATAACATATTACATGAGACCTTGGAACATCTCCTAAGAGTGTTACTCATAAATTCTTAAGAGAAGTTCCTATTGGCAATCTTTTATCATATTTTTCTTGATCATTGCTTCAAGCAAGTGGCTCATATTTCATTGGTTTTAACTTTTAAGTTTTAACACCTCTGACTCTTGTTCAAACTCTTCTTGTTATGATTGATTTGATATTTGAACATCAAGTCTTGTAAATTACCCCCATGTTTGAACCCTGGACATGTGGAATCAACATACTCCGAAGAAGAATTATTTATCAATCAAAAACCAAACCACCAGTTATCATTATCTACACGCATGAATCAATTTTAAACTGCTACATTGTATTTACACTGGATTATACCTTTTAGTCCCATTGACCTACATTTGTGGTCATTTGTTGAACATTAATAAAATTATCTTATCTTATAACTTCTAAATTTTTTTACTGAATTCCCCTTACTACCAGGATGTATTTCTTTATCATTATTAACATTCGATGTGATAAGACATCTGATTGTGGTGATAAATGGTGATTCAAAAACCAGTTCACTAGTGGGCATTTGACTCCAATGTTAGAAACAACAGTGAATCCACTTGAGCTATCCCAAGTCACTGTCTCGAGTGGCCCCCATGTTTAGTAGAATAACATAATGGAGGCTTTCATAGTTTGACAAGTTGTCCTTAATGTTTTATCATTTACAGTGTAGACAATATTTCCACCTATGTGTTTCAAGTGAGAGAATTAATCTTCAGGGCAGCAAGAGGTCGAATAATAATTAAATTGTTGCTCCTCTGTTGTTTCCAACATTAGAGTAAAGACATGCCATGAAGTCCTAGCTCAAGTCTCTGATTACATCACCACAACCAAAGGTATCGGCACAACCTATCATAGAGAACATAGATAATGACAAAAATATGCAACCCAGTAGCTATAGGGGTGGATAAAACATATCAACCGGGCATGTATGACAGGGTAATGTTAAAATATAAGACATCCTAGTATGATACATGTTCTGTAGATAATGATTGTAGGTTGTTTGATATTCCATGTGTCAATGGATCTAAGAATGGAGGGTGGGAAGGTGGAATAGAGGTTTGTGTCTATTCAAGTATTCAAAGTTTGAAGGGAGAGGTTGCAAGAAGTATGGAAACTAAGTAGAAAATATGGAGGCTGTGAAGACAAGAAGAATGAATTAGGTAGGTGAAAAGTATAAAATAATAAGATAATATTAAGCGTGTGTATGGGAAACAAGAAAGAATATACAACCTTGTTACTAGGGAAAATACAACAGGACATCAATCTAGCATGTCTTCTTGGTAATATTAAAATATAAAACACCCTAGTCTGATACATGTTCTGTACATTATAATTGCAAGCCGTTTGGTTTTCTATTGATATGCATAGTTCTACTATGGACATACAGACTTCATGTGTCAAACATTCAAATATTGGATGGGAGGAGATGGAAAAGAAGACTAGTTTGTTCGAGCTTTCTCCATCACCATGAAGCTCAAGTTTTCAAAGTTTTAAGGGGAGAGAATGAAAGTATTTTGGGAACTCAACCACAAATATGGAGGTTAAGAAGAAAAGATGACTGAATTAAGCAAGTAGATACTTCACGATAGTCAAAGAATGTGATCCAAATAAAAAGAAGTAGGGATAGAAGCGTATCTCTGCACGACAAGAAAGAAGGAAATAGTTCAGTTGAGCAATTAAAGAAAGGCACCAAACCCATTTATATTTACACTCTAAACTCACTATGCCCTGCACAGTTAAGATTTTAGCACAAAAGACTACTTAATATCACACAGATTATATTGATCTCTAACATATTGCACACTGTAGATAGCTTCTCAGTAGCACAAAAACTCTAAATCAAAAAGGGTATTCAATGTTCACTCATACAGAATCATCTTGCCTCCTGTAATCCTTCATGATTATATGCAGCATCATTCCATTTTTTTATTACACATAAGATTTTGGAAACAAAAGAACTTCAATTTTTATGTTTACAAGTTTTAATGGACAAGGGAGTAATAATGTGGAATATAATATTGATTCCCAACATAATGATATGTTGCTGTAGTAGTAAGACTTGCAATTATCATGTGCATAACCACAAACCAAACAGGGACTGCATGTAATGGCACCAAAAATACATTATTCCAGTGATGTTAGTACCAGAGTGAGGGGTGAAGCTACCATTTCAATGCAACGACTTTAACTCTGATACGAGTTTCCTGAATATCAAAATTCGAGTGTGGATAATGTCTTAGAAACTACCTTTGTCTCCTAATCATTAACCATGTGGAAGTGTTATCAACTTACACAATTAGGAATATTAGTGTGGAACAAAATCCAAACCATTGTAAAACTAAGACTTGTAATTATTACTAATTATGAACATAATGTAGACAACCAACAAAATGCCAAAGAAGTTGCAAAGTGCATAAAACAAAAACCACAAATGAGGTTAGTACTAGAGTCAGGGAGCCTGGAGGTTTCTATCAAGGATTTAATTCCAAATCCAGCTTCGATACTGGAAAAAATTTTGAAGTGGGAAATGTATTATAAACTAGCTCTCACTAACCTATGTATTACTTACATAAACTGTTTATAAAGTACAGCTTGTCTAAGCTAGATAAATAACATGAAGCATTAACATGTACAGGAATTTTGTATGAGCTAGTTAAGATTCATTTATCCTATCCAACTCAATGGTGTGAATATTAACTAGCTCATACAAAGTTCCTGTAAGTTGTTCTTAATCGTTAGGCCCACTCAAGTTATACAACTATGCAGAAGAAGCATCAAATTTGAAAAACAAATAATGGCAATACAGAAACTGACAATAGAGACGACTCTAAAGCTTTGGCCATGTTGATGTATTTGTAACTTTGGAACGTATTCATCTATGTATCTTATGTATTGTAACCCGATGTTTATTCCAGGATGTATCTATTATGTATTTGAATCATGTTGTCATGCCCTGATTTTCTGATCAGGAGGATCAATAATGTAAACAATTCATGTCAAGTCATAGTGGGTAACCCTCCGATTGTCTAAGGGTTAAAGTCCCCGCAGTTCTGGGGCACTAGGGTTATTAGACTCTCCAAGTAGAGGTCGGCCCTAGTAGGGTTTTATTCATGTTGGGATTAGTATAAATAGAGAGCTGAGATCTCTATTTAGCACACATCCCTCACACATTCAAGTGTAGCGCACGGTTAAGGAAGGAGAAGACATTGGGGCTAGACAAGAAGAAGATTACTGCTATCGGAAGTGCATCTTACTATTTTGGGGTTTTACATCTTGTGTTGATTCTATCTATAAGGAAGTTGCGGGGTTTTCTCCATTTATGGTTTCCCCGATCAAAAACACTGTGTTCATTGTCTCTTGTGTTTGATTGTTGTACTCGTTATTCTCTCAGTAAATATCCTAACATAATGCTAGCTTAATGTTGAAAAAACTAACATGGTATCAGAGCTAACCTGAGAAGAAGACACTATGCAGCTACGAGAATTAGGGCTTCCTAGTTTGTGGATCTTCCTTCACAGATTTTCAGCAAAAGTAAGGTGGAACAACTCTCCTCCTTAGGGCGCATCTTTCTGTCGAAGCAGAATCCAATTATGAGGTTTTTCAGTTTTGGACCTGTCACTACTATCATAAATTAGGGTTTTTTATAGAAGAAGAATTTTTCAGTGAGCCCAGGCTTGGATTGATCTCCTCTCCAAAATCGAAGTTAGGGACAAATTTCAAGGCATTTGGGTAGACATAACTCTGGAAACACAAAACCCTAAGTTGCTCATGAACGAGCTCTACAAGATTTGAGCTTAAGTTTCAGATCCAACATCTTGAACCTGGTAATATCTAAAATCTTTTGTATTTCCATTTGAGGTTCTCATTTAAGATGTCTCATCATACCAAGCTTGATGAAAATCTTGTGGGAGTTGAAAACTTTCAAACCTGGAAGTATAGGATCTCCTTGGTCCTAGAAGAAAATGAATTAGACTCCTACATTTATGAGGAGGTTCCAGTTCTAGAGGGAGATGAGGCAAAGGCCCTACACAAGAAGAAGATGGTTATGGAAAAGAGGATCATTGTTGATTCTATCAAGGATCACCTTATCCCATAGGTGTGATCTCTCAAGACACCTAAAGCTATGTTTGATGCCCTAACCAAATTGTTTGGAGGGAAGAACATCAATCGAAAGATGACCCTGAGAAACCAACTAAAGTATGTGAAGATTCAGAATGCAAAAACAATACAGTCTTACATCACAAGAGTTTCTCAGATCAAAGAGCAACTAGAAGTAGTTGATGAAGAAGTGGAAAATCCAAAGATTGCAATGACTACATTGAATGGCCTTCCTAGGTCATGGGATTATTTCATCCAAGGAATTTGTGCTAGGAAAAAGTTAGTCAAGTTCAGTAGACTATGGGAAGAGTGCTCTCAAGAAGAATCTTGGATAGTAGCTCGAGAAGAGAAAATGGGAAGTGAAGACCAAGCTCTTACGATACACTCCAAGTCTCACTCCAAGTCAAGCAAGAGAAACTCTCATGGTTCTATGGGTAAGCACTTTCACAAAAATAATACTAGAAGAGATGTATCTAGGATCATATTCTATACTTGTGAAGAAGCAGGACACTATGCAAGGAATTGTCCTAACAAACAGAAGATAGTAAAGAAGAGCAACAAAAGAATACATCATGCTCATGCTGCAGAGAATGATGAACCATCTAGGAAGAGATCCAAATATGAAAGTGAATATTCTTCAAGCAAGGATGAATATGTTCTGATATCAGCTCTCATAGGTAACATTACTCATGGTAGTGATGATTGGATTATAAACAGTGGGGATTCCAAACATATGACTGGATTCAAGGAATCCTTTGTTAGACTATCAGAACATGAATCACCTCACAAGGTAAAGCTAGGAGATGACTACCAATATCCAACAAAAGGTAGTGGGGAATCTTCATATAAGTTAGACTCTGGAAAATCTCTAACAATGAAAGAAGTATTGTTTGTGCCAAGACTCAAAAAGAACCTTCTCTCCATATCAGCATTAGATGCAAAAGGAATACGGGTTGCATTCATATATGGTCAAGTCATCATGTGGCCAAAAGGAAAGACTATCAATGATGCGGTAGTGATTGGAGAACAAGAAGGAGGATTGTACAAATTAAAGGGCCATCCAAAACAAGCCTTGGTCCATGACACAGTAGAGCCAAGTGAACTTTGGCATAGAAGGCTTTCACATGTGCATTACAGAGCACTACCTATTGCAAGCAAAGCTATCAAAGGTCTTCCAGAAATACAAGCAAAACATGATGGGGTCTACAAAGGATGTGTGAAAGGAAAGAATACAAAGAAGACATTTCCAAGCAGTGAAAGAAAAGCAAAAGGAATCTTGGAAATCATCCACTCCGATGTATGCGGTCCTATGTCATCAAACTCTCTAAGTGGGTATGCATATTATGTTTCTTTTATTGATGACTTTTCTAGGAATACATGGGTTTACTTCATGAAGAACAAAGACAAAGTATTCAGTAAGTTCAAAGAATCCAAATCCTTGATCGAAAACCATAATGAAAAGAAGATCAAGACCATTCAATCAGATAATGGTGGAGAATTCACTTCAAATGAATTCAAAGAGATATGCAAAGAATTAGGGATTAACAGGGAGTTGCTTTATAATCCACAACAAAATGGGGTTGTAGAATGGAAGAACAGAACTATCATGGAAGCTACAAGAGCAATGCTTCATGATCAAGACCTTCCTATGCATCTCTGGGCGAATGTTGCCAGAACAATGCTGTATGTACAGAACCATACTCCACATAGACTACTCAAGAACAAGACTCCTGAAGAAGTCTTCTCCAGCAAGAAACCAAAAGTCAGCCATCTCAGAATATTTGGCTGTCCTGTGTACATTTACATTCTAAAAGAGAAGAGGACTAAATTAGATCCTTCCGAGAAAGAAGGGTATATTTTTGGGATACTCTGAAAGCTCTAAGGCTTACAGAATATATTTCCCAGGATATAAGAATATTGACATCAGCAAGGATGTGACATTTGATGAAGACACAGGTTACAACAAATCCAGAAAGAGACCTGCTAAAGAACCTGAAGAAGCAGAAGCACCCAGAATTCATGATACAACCATGAATGAAGAAACTCAAGAAGAAGATCAAGAATTTGAAGAAGCACAAAGACTTGTAGATCTACCTCTGGAGAACAATCTTCACAAGAGGAAACCTACTTGGGTATGAGAACTTATCCAAGGTGCGGAAAAGATATGGGGCTCCAGAAGAGAATCACAAAGAAATAAAGAGGACTAGATCTTGTTCCAGGTATGTAGCTTTACTATGTGATTTCATTGATAAAGAACCTTCCTGTTATGAAGAAGCGGCAGAACGAAAAGAATGGAAGGATGCTATAATCGAAGAGTACCAATTGATCATAAAGAATGATGTTTGGGATGTTGTCCCAAGACCAGATAGGAAGTCAGTTGTAACTTCCAAATGGATCTACAAGATCAAGCATGCTGTAGATAGTAGCATTGAAAAGTATAATGCAAGATTTGTAGCTCGAGGTTTCTCTCAGAAAGAGGGAATAGACTATGAAGAGACCTTTGCACCTGTATCCAGATACACTTCCATCAGATCAGTACTTGCTCTGGTTGTAGTGATGAAATGGAAGATACACCAAATGGATGTCAAGATTGCTTTCATGAATGGTGTAGTAGAAGAGGAAGTGTATGTAGAACAACCACTCGGTTTTGAGACACATGATAGTGAGTCTCATGTATGCAGATTGAAGAAATACCTGTACGATTTGAAATAGGCACCCAGGACATGGTACGGTAGAATTGATAGCTTTATATCCAGTTTCGGCTTTACCAAGAGTAAAGCAGATTCCAACCTTTACTACAAGGTTGAAGATGGAAACCCAGTGATGCTTCTACTATATGTAGATGATCTGTTTGTGATAGGTATGGGTGGGTTGATTACTGATACAAAGAGAAATATTGCTTCCGATTTTGAGATGAAGGACTTAGGTATGATGCATTACTTTCTAGGTATGGATGTGTGGTAGAGTCCAGATGGAATCTTCCTTGGATAAGGGAAGTATGTATTAGAGATCCTGAAGAGGTTTGGGATGATGGATTGCAAGATTATGGCCACACCTATGGCATCAAACCTGAAGCTATTGAATGATGCTTCTTCAGAGACAGTTGATGCTATGATGTATCATCAGATGATTGGGTCATTGATGTACCTGATGAACACGAGACCAGACATTTGCTTTGCTGTGAACACCTCGAGCCAGTTCTTGACAGATCCGAGAAATGTTCACTTGATTGCTGCAAAGCATATTCGGAGGTACTTGAGTGGTACAATTGATTATGGGCTCAAGTATGATGTGAATCAAAAGATTAACTTGGAGGGTTATGTTGATTTAGATTGGGCAGGCAGTACCATCGATAAGAAGAGCACTTCAGGGTGTTGCTTCAGTATAAGATCAGGTGTGATCTCTTGGTTTAGCAGGAAGCAATCCTGTGGGGCACTAAGTATAGCTGAAGTAGAGTATGTCGCAGCTTGTTTAGCTAGTTGTGAGGTAGTATGGCTGCGGAAGCTACTGTCTGATATATTTGATCTCTAGTTGGATGCTACTTGTATACATTGTGATAACCAGAGTTGTGTGAAGTTTTCAGAGAATCCAGTATTCCATGACAAGTCGAAGCATATCGAGATCAAGTATCACTATATCAGGGATATGGTGCAGAGGGGAGCAGTGAAGCTCCAATATGTTGCGACGGAGGAACAAATAGCTGATGTGTTGAAAAAGCCATTAGCCAGAGTGAAGTTCGAGTACTTCAAGGAGAAGCTTGGTGTTCTCCAGATTGAGGTTTTCTCCAAGGGAAAGTGATGAGTCCCAAAGCCATTCTGACGAGCAGGTCAGATGTAAGGGCTGAGGCATTCTGTCATGGTGAGAGGATTTAGTTCCTTCCATGTCAGATGTGAATGCTGGCCATTATGTCGAGTAGGACACATGTAAGGTCTACTGCCATTCTGACGATCAGGTCAGATGTAAGGGCAGTGCCATTATGTTCATGGTTAAAGGATTTGGTTCCTTCCATGTCAGATGTGAGTGCTGGCCATTCTGTCGAGTAGGATAGATGTAAGGGCTATCACCATTATGATGAGTAGGTCATATGTGAGTGCTGGCCATTATGTCGAGTAGGGCAGATGTAAGGGCTATCACCATTCTGACGAGTAGGTCAGATGTGAGTGCTAGCCATTCTAATGTAGGATGAGCTCCTACATAGATATAAGGGCTACCGCCTTTTTGACGAGTAGGTCAGATGTGAGTGCTAGCCATTCTGATCTGACTATAGGATTAGGTCCTATATGATCAGATATAAGGGCTACCACCTTTCTGACAAGCAGGTTAGATGTGAGTGCTGGCCATTCTGATGAGTAGGTCAGAAGTAAGGGTTACCAAAGACCTACGAGGAGGTAGGAATACACCCAGCATGAAAGAAGGCTAGCTCTATAGAACTTCCTATGATGAGATAGCACACACATGATCATGACTAGGTGAGATTCAGATCGAGCTATGATCTAGATCCAATTATGATGACTTCGAGAGATCCAGATCGAGTGATGATCTAGATATGGCAATGATGATCCAGATCAAGAGATGATCTAGATCCAGATCCATATCAAGTGATGATCCAGATCCAGTCCAGTGATGATGATCCAGATCCATTGATGTTGATCCAGATCGAGAGATGATCCAGATTCGAAGGATAAAGATGACTTGAAGATGGATGACTTGAATATTTAGAAGACTCGAGATGCAGATGATGAGATGATCCAGTTGATACAGAGAAGAAGACCAGTGCTGAAAATTGTGTCGAAAGAATACCTTCCTAGTTAAGAGGGAGTGTTGATGTATTTGTAACTTTAGAATGTATTCATCTATGTATCTTATGTATTGTAACGTGATGTTTATTCTGGGATGTATCTATTATGTATTTGAGTCATGTTTTCATGCTTCGATGTTCCGATCGAGAGGATCAATAATGTAAACAAGTCATGTTAAGTCATAGTGGGTAACCCTCTGATTGTCTAAGAGTTAAAGTCCTCGCAATTCCGAGGCACTAGGGTTATCAGACTCTCCAAGTAGAGGTCAGACCTAGTATGGTTTTAGTCATGTTGGGATTAGTATAAATAGAGAGCTAGGATCTCTATTTAGCACACATCACTCACACATTCGAGTGTAGCATATAGTTGAGGAAGGAGAAGACACTGAGGCTAGACAAGAATAAGATTACTGTTGTCGGGAGTGCATCTTACTTTTTTGGGGTTTTACATCTTGTGCTCATTCTATCTCTGAGTAAGTTGGGGGGTTTTCTCCATTTATGGTTTCCCCGATCAAAAACATTGTGTTCATTGTCTCTTGTGTTTGATTGCTGTACTTGTTATTCTCTTAATAAAGATCCTAACATAATGCTAGCTTAATGTTGAAAAAACTAACAGGCCAAAGCCAAAAGAATTTCTACATAAGCAGTTCATAGAAATTAAAGGCAATAGCCAATAGATATACAAAATGAGCATAGGAGGTCCATATGTGTTGAAAGGAGAAATATAAATTATATACATAGAATGCTGACAATTAGAAGCATTAATAACAAGCAGCAGTAGGGATGCAATAAGTAAACATGGGAAAATGAAAACTACCACAGGCTTTACATTTGCAACCAACTAGATATGTCATTGGGGTTTCTTCTATTGAAAATTTCTATCCAAACAAATGAAACAAAGTCAAGGCCATAAGATCTAAGGATTAGATTATAATTGTTTTGAGCTAAAGACAGCTTCATAAATTACAGGAATAAAGGGGTAACTGGATACTTTATCTCACCAAAGATTCCCTCCAGATACTGACAAATCATATTAGAAATTGAGGACAAATATTACCATAAAATGGGGTGCATCATCCTCCTCACCATCCTTCTTTACTCCTCTAAAATCAACACCTCTTTTCTTGTCATGAAGCTACACATGATGATAAAAAACATTGAGAACTCTTTGAAACAAACCAACATTGAGAACTCTTTGAAACAAACCACTAGAGCAAGTTATGATTTACATGCAAAATCACTGATCTAGTATAGTAAGGGATAACAAGACCTATAATACCTGCATAGAATTGGAAATAAATTCCAGACAATACGAGAGATCTCGTACACCAAGATATTTAATCCCATGCACTCCTTCATAACCACTGGCTACACTTCGATTTTGAGGACCTTCTCTACGAGATTCTTCTCTGTCACCAGGTGAGGATAAGGATGATATATCTGGTATGACAACAACCATGCCTGTGAATATCACCCTGAAATAGAAAATAGCATGAACTCAATAGCTGCAGACAGAAGGGAGGACTCAACACAGTTAGAACATGGATAGAGTTAAACTGAAGTAAACAATTTCAAATAGTTCATAACTGTATGCATTTGTATTAACTATCAAGAGACCATCTTTTTTATTGGTGTGACCAATATCATCCACTCTCAGAACTAGTGCCCTTTAAGCTAATAAGTATGTGTTTTTAATATCAAGAAAAGACAGAACATGTGACAGATCTGTATAAAAAAAGAGCCAAAGAATGGAGGAACTTCATGTGAGTCCCTTTTTTAATGTGGCATTCATTTATAATCCATAGATGTAAAGTACACACGATTCTCAAAAATCATACTAAGCATGTTAGAGGACCAAACCTGAGAATGCAGGTTCTGTGATGTATAGAAACTCAGCTCAAAGTCCAAACAGTGCTAAGCAATTTATTTTCTAAGAACATGGTATGCTCCAAAAATAACTAGAACTCCAAATTTATGTCATCCCAATGAAAAAACTACAATATAACTACTAAACCTGGGATGATATCAAGGATACATCAAAATTCAGGTTACTACTAGGTCTATATTGATAAATCGGTGTAATTGGGTACAAAAACTAAACTTGAGATCTAGATCTGAGAACATGAACATGGTATAATCCATGTTTAAACAATTATAATGTAAACAACCTGGATCTGAAATGTTAACTAGTTTAAAACACACCTTAAATATGGAAAAAGAACAAAATAGTAAAACATCTGAAAATCATCAGTCCAAATCAAACAGCTCAGTTCAAGTACAATTTCTCGTTGTAAAATGTATATGCATCAGTTCCAAAAGATGGAGAACATAAGCTTCCAAGGATTCCTGTCATACGTTTCAAAGGATGAGGTCCACTGTTAACCCCAGACAAATTTGGTGGAATAGGTAGCCCTCGGAAGTAGCACTTAAGTCTAATCTTTATGATGCATCCCCTTGGGCCATGTTTATTCAAGCACTTCTGAAAAATAATGCAACACATGGTTGTCACTTCACTTACAGTAAAACATGACTGAGGGAAAAGTGCAATTTAAACATTATAAAGAAATCTCTCACTAATAAACCCTAAAACTTAAACCATGATGAACATAACTATCTTGCATGCATCTGTGAATGTAATAGCAAAAAATACAGTATATAAAATATAGGTATCTTTAGCATGATCTATTTAAGTAACTGTTCCAAAAAATGTCAGCGAAAATAACAAAGGTACCTGGGCAGCGACAAGGCCACTGATGCTAGCCATGTCACATAAGAGAATGGCACCACATTTATTAGCAATAGCACGGAACATAGCATAATCCTAGTCCTTGGGATAAGTACTGCCTCCACAGATAATAAGCTTAGGCTTGAAATCCAAGGCTTTCTCCTCCAGCTTGTCATAATCAATGAACCCAGTCTCCTGGCTGACCTTGTAAGGAAAAACCTCGAAGTAAATCGATGTAGCATACCTATGCCATCTGTTTTCACCTAAAGCAGACCCAAATCTTGTGCTGCTCCATACCCAATGGATGAACATCTAGGGCCTGCAAATTAGGGACGAACTAAAACAAATTTACCCAAAAACTCTCGAAGTAAATTGATGTAGCAGACCTGTGCCATCCATTTTCACCTGAAGCAGACCCAAATCTTGTGCTACTACATACCCAATGGATGAACATCCAGGGCCTACAAATCAGGGACAAACTAAAACAAATTTACCCAAAGATGAGGTGAAATACCAAATTTACCCATAGATGGGGAGAAATACCAAATTTTTAACCTATCTACCATAAATTTGGGAGAATCATCTCCATTTATCCTCCAAAACTGTAAATTTTTGGCGATTTCACCTCCATTACTGAAGAAATCGAGGCAAATGCCATGATTTTCCCCATCGACGGGTTGACTAAATTAGATTTTATGAATTTTCACAGTTTAATCATGTGGGATATTTAGTCAAGGAAAATTATATATATAAAAAAATATGGGCTAATTTATTAAATTAAAAAAAACCGTTATAATATTAAAAATTCTCCCACCTTTTTTTGGGCACCCATTAAAAGTCGCCAATGGGCTATAATTCGCCAATAAAATCATCCCTGATTCTGAATATTCAAAAGGGTACAAGCTGATCAACTTCAGTACAAACAAATCCTTCATTGAAATGAGTGTTCAGTTCCAAGAAGAGCCTTTAGCAGCAGTTGAAGTTGGAGAGTCTTCTTCACCACCAGAACCATTGAATGTAAGTGAAGAGACAAATGAGTTTGCTGATTCTGATATGTCTAATAATGATGATTTAATTGTAGATCCTGATAGTCCTACAAGGCCAAAATGGGCAGAAAATACCATTCATGCAGCTAGGGAACTAGCTAGAAATCCTAGTGATCCTAGGAGGACTAGATCTTAGTTTGAGAGTGCCTTGTGTATGAAAGACCCTTTGATTGTAGAGAAGTGATATCTGATGGTTGAATCAGACCCACAAACATATTAATATGCAGCACATGATCCAATATGGAAAACATCCATGAAAGAAGAATTCAGCTCACTCCATAAGAACAACACTTGGGAACTGGTTGATCTTCCCCCAACGAGGAAGCTAGTTCAATGTAAGTGGGTTTTCAGAACTAAGTTTGCTGCTGATGGTTCACCTTTGAAATATAAGGCAATATTGGTAGCCAAGGGATACTCACAGGTACATGGTATTGACTACAATGAAACCTTTGCACCAATGGCAAAGATGGACTCCATAAGGCTAGCCTTAGCCATTGCAGTTTTGAAGCAATGGGAGGTACATCAGATGGATGTGAAGTGTGATTTCCTAAATGGAGATCTTACTAAAGATATTTACATGAAGCAACCTCAAGGGTTTTTTTCTAATCCATCATTTGTGTGCAGGTTAAAGAAATCATTGTATGGGCTCAAGCAAGCCCCCAAGGCTTGGTATGCCAAGATTGATGGCTTTCTGTTGTCATTGAGTTTTGTTTGATGTAAGTCTGATCCTAATGTTTATTTGAAGCTGATTCATGGTTATTTGATGATTATTGTCTTGTATGTGGATGACCTTCTAATTACATAAAGTTCAAAGAAAGAGATTGCCTCCTTGAAGGATGCAATGAACCATGCATTTTCTATGACTGATTTGGGTTGTTGAGCCAATTCTTGGGTCTTGAAATTGCTCAATCCCAACATGGAATAAAATTACATCAGTCCAAGTATGCTTTATATTTTCTGAACAAGTTCAACATTAAATATTGCAAGCCAAGCAAGACTCCCTTCCTTTCAGGAGTTAAGCTTGAAGAAGCAGGTTCTTCTCCTATGGTAAATAATACACTGTATAGGCAGTTGATTGGGTGTTTGATTTACCTTACACATACTTGACCTGATATTTCTTATGCAGTAAGTGTGGCTTCAAGATACATGGATCAGCCTCATGAGATCCATTGGAGAGAATCCAAAAGGATCCTTAACTTTGTTCAGGGAACAAGAACTCATGGGATCTTCTACAAAGCTAAATTTGATCTTGATCTTGATTTGGTTTACTGACAATGATTGGGCGAGTGACAACACAGATCGAAAGTCAACATCGGGATATGTGTTCATGCTTTCTGAAGGACTAATTAGCTGGTCAAGCAAGAAATAGAGTGCCATAGCACTCTCGTCTACAGAAGTAGAGTACATAGGAGTTGTAAATGTAGCAACTCAATGTTTATGGTTGTAGGGGATACGGGGTGAGTGTGGTTTCGAATCAAAGTTTTCAACTATTATATATTGTGATAATTAGAGAACGATTCGAATATGCAATGATCCAATTTAGAGACAGAGAATCAAACACATTGAGATCCATATGCACTACATCAGATAGCTTGTGCATGATGTCACCATTCACCTACTCTTCTATGCATCTTCAAAACAAGTAGCAGACGTATTCACCAAAGTGTTTTGTGAGAAGACATTCAGTAATATCAAATCACTACTAGGGATTGCTAATAATGCCATGAATTATGATTGATGACAATATTTTTAAATTTTGTTTTATTGTCCATGTTTAAGGGAGGATTTTCCCACTGGGTTTTTGCCTCTTTCCTTGGTTAAATGGACATGCAATATGTAAAGGGTGACTAAGCCTTATTGTTGGGCCTTATAGTTTTCTGATATTTACTCTTAAAGTCAAGCTTAAGGGGGGGTGTTAGAATAATCAACCCATAGTTAGCTACCTTAGACATTAATTAATCCATTTTTTTCTTATTTGCCTAGTTTCCTATATTCCACTCTATGCAAGTTGTATTCCACATGTCCTAGAAGTCAAACTTGCTAAAACTGAGTCATGGAGTGCTTGGGAAACCTCCTGGAAACCATATTTAGCATGTCTAATTTTTTTCCAGATCCTCCAAAGTGCATATCTACTTTTTCTGCTAAGTTGCATGTTTTATTGAGAAATAAGGTAAAAGGGAAAGTAAGACTAGGTGTAGCTGACTTGTTTTTTTCCCTCATCATCCTCCATCCTTTTCTCCTAATAAAATCATGTATGAGTTGTCTTTCCATCCCTTATTATCTTGCCTACTTGAATTTGCCAATTTGTGAGCCTCTAAGTGGATTTGGAAACTGCTTTATGCACCTATGGGGGATTTGACTAGATTTAGTAAGCCTACTCTTTGACTATTTCGAATGGAATCCTTATACATTCGAATACCTCATGTAATTATATATTTCAGCAGCCTATTACTTCACAAGTTTGGCTATTGTACACTTATTCAATACACATTAGTGTTAAGTTCCAATTTCAGTCTCCTTTGTTTGTAATTTTGCATGTTTGATTAGCAATTTTGTGAGTGAAATTGTTCTATCACTTGGGTTCAATTTGCACTACATGTTTTGATCCACTACACAAGATAATCCAAGGAAATAGTGGTAAGGGAAAGTAGTATTTGATTGGATCCATTAAAAAAACACTTGAAAATATCTCGCATCCAGGGAAAAGTCCATTACTTCTTCCAGCTCCTATAGGGGTGGAATATTTCAACATATCCACAACAAAAATTAATTCATTATGCTAATATATCTTTTGGTGAAATATTAATCCTTGTGACTTATTGGTCGGCGAATTATATTTTGCTAATATACCTTTTGGCGGAAGATCAATTATATTCATTCTGCACTTTGGGGTGATTGTTCTGGATTCAAAAAACATGTTTATATATAGGTAGATGAATATAAAATATGAAAGCTATTATTAATATTGGAAAGCAAGAGAGGCAAGTATATGATTTGGCGGGTCTACGATTTCAACCTCCATTCTCATATGATCGATATGAGAAGATGTCATACTACCATGTGTGAAGATAAGAAAAGATGAAGAAGACAGATTGAGAATGACCATGATCTAAACTTAACATGTTCCTTACAATGTTGACCAAACTCTAGTTTTGTGTCATTTCCCATGATTGAAACCATCCTAGATCCAAATCCTAGGCTCTATTAAGCATTGAGAGGGATCAAATCTCCAAAGGTGCAAACCTTTTCTTAGGTATTGCACTCAAGGAGGTTTTCACCTCTAGAGATTTGATCCCTCTTGGTGCTTGATAGAGCCTACGATTTGGATCTAGGATGGTTTATGAATTGTTCGTAAAGAATGGCGTATAATTTATAGAACACTGGATTTTGTTAGATGGGTGTGTGGGTCAATTCAAATCAACACACTCTTTTTACTATTTGATTCTCCTTCATAAAGAGATAAGAGTTCAACATACTGGGATATTTTTTGAAATGGAGAACATAAAGTATGAGCATGATGGTGTAGAGAAGTAGTCAACTAGTGCACACTATATTTGAGACATGAAGGTAAAAAACAAGCAAGGCTAGTTTGCAAGTAATAGAATACAATGTGCAGTAGAATCTTACATTTTGAATATGCTTTGAAACATCAACTTAGTTGAAAATTATATATTTGATACATTTATTTCATTGCAATTTCTTTTGAGATGTTTCCCATGGCAATGTGAATAGATACAAGTCTTGGTATTGTGAAACTATACCTAGAACAAGGGAATTACACTCCATTCGAAGTAAAGACATAGGAAAATATTTTCCATAGAAAAAGGAAGTATGATTGCTTTTAAGGGTTCTTCATTGATGCAGATGGATGCAATCTTAATAAATGTAAAATTTAGGACATGTGAAACAATGGAAATATGTCCCTCTTAACCTAAAGGGTCCACATCATATTTTGACATGGAAAGATATGGACACTAAAGAGGTTGCGGTATCATTATATCATGATTGGGATTTTGACATCGTTAGGGAAGGTATGCAACTAAACATTAATGGGAGTTTACTAATTAGATACATCACATCCATTTATTTGGAATCTTTGGTTGAATGTTCAAACTTCTAAACTTCTAGTTGTATGTACATACATTTTATTAACAAATGTATTTTTTTTCGTAGGTGATTTATTTGTGATCCCTGCACCTCCAACCAATGTAAAAAATATGGAATATTATTTGATGCATTCTACAAACACTAAAACAAGGTTGGTGAGAATCAATTGATATGGTGATTTCACATAGCAAATTGGTGACCTAGATGTGATTGGCCATTTTTTTGAAAAAGTGAAAAAACAAGGTGAGTATATAAATTCCAAAGAATTAATTCTCTAAGTATATATCATGCTAGTACAATCATTTGGTTGTGGTATCTCAGATACATCTCATGGAAATAAAGGTGAAGATTGGTGAACCAAAGAGATGGAAGATAGAAAAAAACTAATATATACTATACTATGGAGACTTGCATTACTATAACCGATTGGATAGAAGAATAAGCTACACATGTACCACTTTGAGGTCGACCTACTTGGAAACCTAATTTCTGACCACAATTTTTTATATGATTTCTAGACTATACGATTTTGTATCGATATTTAAAATGGCATCAATGATATCAATAGCCCTATTATCTATCTTAAATTTATATTTAAATATTAATTTCATACTAGTTTTTTTGGTTCAAAGCCCTAATAATAAATCTATTGTAAACTCATAACCTTGAATTTGTATCCTCGGTTTTCAAAGTCATAAATAAGAACCATGAATTTGTACATAAAAAGTTTTAAGTCCTCTTTGAACACTTATGAAGCATAGTAGCATAGTAGAAGCTCTATGTTTAACACTTATACATATAATTTAATTTCCCAATATATAAATTTTATCCCAAATTGCAAAGTAATTCCTTAACATTAGTCACTTTAATATAAGGACATAATTTTCCACTTTATAACCTATATTCATAAACTTGTCAAATTGTAAAGTAAAACAATTCCTTAACTTTGACATCATTTCAATATCCAATTCGCACATCATTTATTCATGTCTTGTAAAGGAACATAAAGCAAACATAAAGTTGCATAGATTTTCAAGGAAATACATATAGCTTTATGTTAAACTAATTTTTAGCTATATATTGAATTTGTAAAATGTCAAAATAAACTTTATACGTAGCTTAAAGTCGTAGATAGATATATGAGTATTTGCAGGATTTTTTTTTCTTTAATTTAATTTAAAAATGTATAAATGTTAAAACACATGTAAACATTGAATTCAATGATATGCTATAAATTTAATCTTTTATATTTCCACATAGTTTTCAATTTTTTTATTTCTCATAAATAGCTTTACTTATCACATCAAAGACATCTCCAAAGTGCATTGAATTGTACAAACATAAAGGGGGTGATTTTCCTAACAACATCAAACCTATCTACATTCATTACAACTTTTTTTTTTATAAAAGAAAGAACTTTCAAAGGTTTTAATTGACCACTATTACAAGGAAGTGGAGTAAGTGTTGATTTGGACATTAAAGGAACCTCTCAACAACTCACGTTCCTATAGGAATAAGAACAAGAGAAAGAGACATTGTAATATTATAATTTGTAATATTGAATTGTAATTTTTTATTGTAATTAGTAATTTGTGAATACGATTATCAATTTCATAAATGGTTATTGTATAGTTGTAAGTTGGTATTATGAAATTATAAAATCTAGATTGTGACCTGTAAATTGTATCTGAGATCATGAATTGTAAATGAGATTGTAAGTTGCAATTTGTACATGTCAGCTAATTAGTAATTTCTTAAAGAGTAATTGTACAAATTGTAATTTGTTATTGTGAAATTTTGTAAATTTTAATTGTAATTATAATGGTAGATTGTATATTATAAAATGTAACTCTAATTGTGACTTGTAGATTGTAAATTGTAAAATTTTACTCAGGTCATGAATTATAAATGACAAATGAACATAAAATAAATAAAATGTACATTAAACATGAACATAAGATAAACTTGTAACTTCTAAAAGTCAAACTGTAATTTGTAAAATATGATAATAACTTGTAACTTATAATTGGAAAATTTGTATAATCATTGACATAAACATCAATATAAGATAAATAATATACATGAAAACATGATAAATATCATGTATACACTCATCCACATAAACATAATATAAAGTTAACATACAAGTGCATAAACACAAATACACTTCAGAAAGATAAATAACATACACACATCCACATAAATATAAACACATGAGATAAATTACCCATGCAACATAAGCATAAGACATCATATATCCATGAATAAAAAATATGATACAAAATAATCACTCAAGTTCATAAAAAAGAACAAGAATATATGTATACATAACAATAAAAATAGTGCAACATGAACAAGTGTAATCAAATTTGTGTACCAAGCCCCTAATTGGATATGTGGCCATCCCCACAACTAATTCCACCTGCAACATACCCCTGCTATGGGGGTGACATAAGATAGAAAATGGTGTCTAAAGATGGGAACTACAAAAATTAAAATTTTGAACTTTGTAAGTTAGTTGGATTTAAGTACTTCAAATTTATAAGATGACATCTTTTTTAAATTTTAAGTCAATGGATAAAATTAATTGAATCAATTCCATGGTGATATTTTTCGAATTTTGTTGTGTCGTAGCTCCATGGTGATGTTCATTCCATGGGACCTCACTAAGATGATGTCAAGTCAATTCATTCCACTTCCTATGAACATCATTATAGTATCGACTCCCCTCTACATATGAGCTTGTGTATGGTGACATCATGCATGTAATATATAAAATAATCATAAATTAACATCATAAATTAAACATGAACTTGAATTCTATATTGCTTTTAAACATAAATTACAGTACCTCATCCGTGACAGGTTGATGGTAGAAACCCAATGGAAAACCCGAAAGTTATGATAAAATAATTGAAATTATACTCATGTATGTAGCTTAGAAAGTTAGAATGAGGGAACTGATATATGTACCATAGATCACCGAGGACAATAGTTGGATGCTCAACTGACAGTTTGGATCCATAAATGTGGTCCTATGCATGGATGTAATGATCCTTAATCCATAAATTGAATCACAACAAAATTATAGAGAACTTAAAAAAAACATATAAAATCACCATAATAATAACTCCAAGATATAGAGAACCATTAAGGTAGGGTAACATCATCAAATACTCCTTAAGTTTAAGGAATCACTCCACAAGCCACACTTGTACAATAATAATATTCAACATGACTAATACAATGATACTCAAGTCTATTTATACTTTCTCATCGGTGTAATTAGGGATCTATGCCTTATTATTTCATTGTTTCTTCTAAAAAACCCCAACCACCTAGTGGAGCATATTCCAATATTAGTAAAAAAATTCCATTAAAGAATCTCCATTGGGTACACATTACATATCTTATTCTCCTTTTGGTACCCATTACATCAATTTTTCCACTTAGGTACTTCCGTAGGTACACCATATTATTCCCCCTATGTATATAACATTACATCCCCTTTAAAAATGTTTTGCCCTTGAAATATGAGAGGAAGACATAATGATATAGAGTAAGAAAATTAGCTAACTGATACCAAGCATGAGCATTCATCCATCTAATTTGAATGTGAACACATGGTATAACTTCTTCTTGGATTCCATGATTGTGATTCGTGTTCCCGTGGTTCCAAGATGTTGTTTCACTTCTTTGGTATCTTCTTGGATTGCTCATAGTTCTTCATGCAAATCTCCATATTTATTTTTTTGTTGGTTACATTGTGGTGCATAGTTGGTTTGTTGGTGCACCCAAATTGTCCTTGAGGATTGTTACTTCTCCAATTGGTCTAGGTGGCGATATGCAACAGAATGAAATATGGGTACCTATTTCTCTGACTTCACAACATGTGATTCCTTGGGATCATGTAGCTAGTTATATTCTTCTTCTTGTAGATTCCCTTCTTGGGAATTTTCATCATGGGACTATAGTGTGTCTTCTTCTGATTCCACATAGACTCTTCATTTTATGTGTCATTCACTACTACAACTAGTTCCCTCACAAATAATTCATCTTCTTCCTTATGAGTATATATTTTTATTTTGTAGGAGACAAATCTTATAATGCAATTTTCTTTTCTTTGTAGGCAATATTTTAAAAAAAATCTATAGTAATATTAACTGCACTGACTGATTGCATCCATGGATATCCCAAAATAACATAAACATGATCCATATCTAAAGCTTACAAATCTAAATGAAACACACTTTTATCCATAGTAATCTTCAAATCTTTAAAAATTTGAAAAGTTTCACCATCAACTTGTGTGCTTTGAAAATGTTGAGTAGGAACTGGAAATTTATTGGCCATTTTAACATGGATGAAAGTATGCTTCCAACTACGCCTAACAAAAACAAGAATATTCTCTTTTTGAATATATCCATAAACTTTCAATATATAAAATAGGACCTTATGTCCCTCTTGATAAATGTTATATCCTACAACAAATCCTAGAATTAGCGTCGCATTTAATGACCATTTTTAGTGTAATGTTTTTTACATTGAGTGGTCAAACTAGACGCTAAATGGGATGCGTCATGGAAAAAACTTAAAACGTCGAAAACAATTCCTTTTTTGCTTCCTAGATAGAATCCTTTATGACATCCAAAATAGTGTCTATTTTTTGCTTCCAGAATAGTGTCCAACTTTGCTTCCTAAACAACATCGAGGTTTGCTTCCTAAATAACGTCTTATTTTTCTTCCTTATGAGTGTTTGCTTTTTCTTCTTAAATGGAATCCCTATTAGCTCGATATTTGCATCCTTAATAGCACCATGTTAGCATCCAAAGTAGCATCCAAGATTGCATCCATTTTTGCTACCACTTTAGCATCCCATTTTGCACCATGTTTTACTTCCAAATACGTGCCAATTTTCGCCTCCAAATTTGCACCAATCTTTGCTTCCTTTTTTGCATCATGTTTTGCTACCAAAATGATGCCAAATATTTCTTTTATTGTTGCACCATATTTTGTTTCCTATGTAGCTCCATGTTTTTCATCCAAAGTAACGTCTTATTTTGCTACCATATCAATGCCATGTTTAGCTTCATCATTAACACCATGTGTTGCATCCTTTCTAATGCCTAGTTTCACACCTTATTTTGATACCATATCAATGCCATGTTTGGCTTCATCATTAGCGCCACGTGTTTCATCCTCTTTAATACCTAGTTTTGCATCTCTCATTTTTTTGGCACTAATTTCGTCGTTTTTAGTAATTTTATATAACAATTTTGGTTATTTTGTTTGGTCACTTATCTCTTTTTTTTGGTTAATAATTTAGTTGTTTTTAACTGATATTCTAATATCATTAGGGCATGGAGGAATCGAACCACCAACCTCCTACTTGTAAGGCAGGTGCTCTTCCATTGAGCTAGCACCCTTTAAGAATTTGGGAACCCGACTTACAGAGTCCTCTATAATGGTAAAAAAAATCAATACACAACTTTGAATATATAATGGCTGGAAAAGGATGATAGATTGTATAAGTTCATAATATATGATAAAGTAGGTTATGAAATCCATAAATATTTTCAAGGAATTTTGAACAAAACTCAATAAATTGGCTTAATGGGATTGCAAAAATCACTATTCCCTAGAAACCATAAGTGTACCACTATATGAGACCTAGCAACAACAATTATCTTCATGTTGATTCCAAGCATATAGTAGACAAGCATGATAATCCTAGAGCAATGTATAAGTCAAGCAATAAGGAGAATCAAAAGAGGATGATCAACTCAATAGTTGGTGCTTCACATGGAACCTATCCACCATGGGATGAGCAAAGTTCCTTCTTCCAACAAGATAATGATTATCCACAAGGACAAATGGTTAGGATATATTGTGATGCTAATTCATAATGTTTATTCGCTTCCAAGGGTGATGTTGCAGTGCTTGCACTGGGAGATCTACATGATCCCCAACAACATTGGATATAAGCATATTCATGGGGCCATAGAGTATAGGATGAGGTTGTATTTTTGTATTTTTCTTTGGAAAACCATGCATGATTTGAAACACTAGGAGAAGGAATAGAATAAGATATACTTAACAAACTACAATCATGCAAGGCATAGGACTCTATAGTATAGTCATTGTGCAGATGTTGGAAATAAGTATATCTGCCTAAGGACTATGAACCAAATCCATTTAAATATGAATGCAAAGCCTTCCATGTTAGAGGAATACTAGATGGAAATGAGCTTACTATTTCTAACATCAAGAATCAAAGAAGCCAGAAATGGAATCTCTAGGGAGATACACATCAATGTGTACAAACCTATCCCTTTTAGGAATATTCCTTTCATTGAGGTGATGGGACCTTGGGGGAGAGTGGTATGGAGATGGTGTATGATACCGTCCAGCATAACAGTAATGTTGGATGAATCCACAACCTCTTCTCACATGTAGAAGGATATGACATGCCATATGAAGATCAATAGCTGTAAGTTATTCACTCCAGGGAAGAAATAAATTGTTGAGAGAATTGGAAAACCTTTCTTTTGACCTTAGCAATATGAAACTATCTATAGATAATGTGGTTAAGGATTCACTACTTATTGACAACTAGAATCTGTTCAACAGTCTAGGATGGTGTAGATAACCTAGTAACGGGAGTTTCCAAGTCTAACAACCCACTAAAGAAATAGTTCAGTCCAACCCAGACCATATCAGTTTGATTGTTGTTTAGGTTGACCCACCAACCAAACCAAATTCTAAATATTATAACATCAATCATCTAATATTTATAACTTATAACATTATGATCAAATGATCAACCATAAAAAAGACCTTGGAAATAGAGGGAGGTACCATAACATTGTCATGGAATGATCAACCTAGTATAGGAGGTTTTAGTTTAGGAAAGGAAGGGAGCACCTTGGGAGCGTTTTGGGAGAGATATTTAGGTGCAAAAGCGAGGGGGTGGTGGGGCGCTCCCATGCAACATAGATCTTAAGTCAAGGTTAGATTTAATATTGACCAATGAGATAAGGGATTTTTCCCAACTCAAAATTATAAAATGGAAGTAATAAATATACACGACACATTAATAATTCATGATTTTCTGTGAGTAAGAGAAGATAAAAGAACAAAATTTTATTCTTATCCATTGGCGAGGAGAAAAGAGACATAGAGAGAAGCAAACAAGGAGAAGGCACCCAACAGGGAATTCATACCCATAGATCTGTACAGCGGGGAGGTCATATGATTATGTACAATCTATGGACAACAACAACAGGACACACATGCGTGTTTCAACAAGTCACAAAGAAGGTTCTACATAATTTCCATATAGCCATACAGGCGATATAGAACATAAGGCTCTGTTAAAGAGGTGAATTTAGGCAGATTTCCAAGTTCTCGAAATTTACTAGGTTTTCAATTTGACTGTAGTCTTTTAGTTATCCATTTTCCTGAGTCCGACAGCTCTTGTAAGTTCTAAAGTTAATTGAATGATGAACTAATTTGAAGAGCAAAAAGAAACTGAATTTGTGCTTCGATATGTTTTCTTATTTTTTTTTATGCTGCAAATATCAATTAAATTATTTGAGTTAGATTAAATCTCACATTTGAAACATTTACCTAGTTACTGGTTTAAAGAATTTAAAAATTCACCCCAAACAAGCTCAAGTCATCCCCAAATTGAATTTCCACTGAATATCAGGTTTAAAATACTTAGATTGATTCTCCAAAGGCTTCATTACTTTTCATGTGCATTCTTTGCATATCAACAAATATTCCTACGGATGATTGTTTGTTAATTTTTAACAATGGCCCCACATGGGAAAAACAATCCCCTGTGGAATGCTAATATCCTCAGACATATTTCGTAACATTTTCCAAACCACACTTGTAGTTGGAACAAGTTCTGGAGGCATTAAAAATATCACTCTATGTCATTCAACTTGGACATACTTAGTAAAAAAACAATACACATATAACTACTAAAAAACTCAAATTATTACCAAACTGTGCCAAAAATCAGCTTCCTACTAATTTTAAATAAATGAATTTATTCACAAACACACATACCCTACCTTAAATTATGCAAGAGACAGAGGGTTAGATGAAATCAAACTTCTAGTGTAACCATCTAATCATTTCCTTGGAAGCACAATATCTTCCGCTGAGTTCCATGATGAATTAGACAAAGTGAGGGTGTTGTCAGTTGTATATGGAAATGGGATACCACTTCAAACCTTCTATATCTGAAAAGATATGCAAACTCAAACCCTGCACCTTTGAAATAAAGGCAGGCACCTAATCCTTCAAAAAATATGCACTCCTGCATACATACTACATTGAATCTTAATTGAGATCACTGAGGGTTGAGAGTGCATCTTCCATGCCGCTGAAGTATTCTTTGTGTGAAGAAGTAGGACTGTACACTACTATGAGATGAATCTCTAGGAATTATTTGAAAATCTATTGTTTCTCTCCATGGTGATCAATGTTAACAACCAACTCACATGCATGTAGAAGCTCAGTCATAACATGCTGGCAGAAAATCCCATTTGTAGGAAGCTCTTTCAAATCAACAAAATAGGGATGCATGCTTATGGTTGTACCAATATTTTCATCGCTATATTATGGTTGAATCATCTAAGTATAATGCAAATACCTCATCCAAGGGTACATAGAAAAATAGGACAATGAGACAGTGTCGTTCCCCTTATTCTATACATGTTTCAAAAGGTTGTGCTACTGTTGGTATCTTTCTTTATTTTATTTTATCATATATTTAGTTCCAACGATTTCTAGCAATTGTGTTTGCACTCCCCATTACACTTATACTGATTGAATTATTTTATTCCCATTGACCTAATTTTGTGGTCATTTGTTGGACATTATTAAAATTATGTTATATTATCTTATGTTATATGGAGACAACCCACTTGTAGAAGATCACAAATACATACATGCTCTAATTTGTTTAGGAACAAGAAAAACTCATCTTTTAGATCAATTAATTATATACCAATTACTAGATGGATCCCTTCAGCCACAAATGCTCAAATACTTTCAACTGATATTTCCTAGGTCCCTCCTAGGATTACCTTGTTCGGTCTCCTCAGTGCAAGAAAATCCCTGGAGGACATTATCAAGCATGTCCTTGTTACTTTCATATTTCCTGGTGATGGAAAGGATGTTCTCTTTCACCTCTACATCTACTTCTACCTCAAGTACAATGTAGTGTCTTTCTCTCTGCTAGGGTTTACCTTCTTGGTATATTTGTTCATTCTCATGACTTTATTTTCTTCCTTTTGATCTCTTTTCTTCCATACTTCGGAATAGAAGTGGAATTCCAACAATATTGTTATGGATTTTATTCTTTAATTGCATTGACATATTCTTGGTCGCTCATGGACATTAATATAATTATCTTATCTTATCTTTCTTCTATAAGGCGCCTTGCCTATATGAGGAATCATCTTCTAAATCACAATAACTCTTCCTACAATATGTAGTCCATGATGTGAAAAACCCAATTACAGACCTATTCATATCTATAGAATGGTTTTTTGTGGAATATCTAAGAGAATGTATATATTTAGAGAACTTAACCATATTTTTTCTTACCATCCATAATCCCATAGTGGGATTCTGGACAAGAAACATCAAGTTTTGAATGGTTTAATGCATATATTAAGTACTTGTGAAGATGTTTAGAGGTAATAGTTCTTCCTTTTACTCATAGGGATTTCTTGAGAAAAGAACATTACTATTTTGACGATATTCCTTTCTCAAATTGATTCATCCATCTAAAAAGATTGATATCCAAATGAGCAAGGACAAGGAAATAAAATTTTAGGAATAAATACATGATATTAGATTATGATGGGTACAGTATCTACACGTCCATAGACCTAAAGCAGTCAAATTGCTAGAAAGAGGAGGGTTCATTGTCCCACAAGCAAGAACAAGAGGGTCTTACACATGAATCTGGTGTCTATCTTGTCATGGCCTTAAAATTAGATTATGATTATTACAAAGGCCAACTATTATACAATGTTAGAAGTTAATTTTGTTATTTCTGGAAACCAAACTATCTACCTGAAATGAGAAATACATACAGGGTGATAGAGAGAACATGTCTAGTCTGTCTGTTCCAGCTAAGAGTAAAAGATTTGGTAAAGGACATAAGAGAAACATTTCAGATAAACCTTTGTACTTGAAAGAAAACAAAAATATATATCTCAACCACTTCCAAAAGTGAGCAAGTCAAAACCTAATAACTTCATTTTCTTGAAACAAATATTCATAAACAAATGTTTGACAAATAAGCCACATGACTGTCTCTGCATATCAACAAATATTCCCGTGGCTGATTGTTTGTTAATTTTTAACAATGGCCCCACATGGGGACAACAATCCCATGTGGAATGCCAAGATCCTCAGACATCTCTTGTAACATTTTCCAAACCACACTTGTAGCTGGATCAGGTTCTAGAGGCATTACAAATATCTCACTATAACATTAAGCTTGGACATACTTGGTCAAAAAAACAATACACATATAACTACAAGAAACTCAGCTTATTACCAAACCGTGCCAAAAATCAACTTCCTACTAATGATAAATAAATGAAGTTATTCACAAACACACATACCCTATCCTAACTTATGCAAGAGATAGAGAGTTAGGTGAAATCACATTTCCAGTGTAACCATCCAATCATTTCCTTGGAAGCACAAGATCTTCCGGTGAGTTCCATGATGAATTAACCAAAGTGAGGGTGTTGTCAGAAGCACGCTATCAAAAAATCCCATTTGGAGGAATCTCTTTCAAATCAACAAAACATGGCTTCATACTTATGGTTGTACCAATATTTTCATCCCTATATTATGGTTGAAGCATCTGAGTATAATGCAAATACCTCAATCAAGGGTACATAAAACAAGAGGACAATGAGACACTGTGCTTCCCCCCGTTCTATACATGTTTTAGAAGGATGTGCTACTGTTGGTATATTTCTTACTTCATTTTATTTTATCATAGATTTAGTTTCGACACATTCTAGGAGTTGCGTTTGCACTCCCCATTTCACTTATATTGATTAAATCATTTTAGTCCCATTGACCTAATTTTGTGGTTATTTGTTGGACATTTTAAAATTATCTTATATTGTCTTATCTTATATGGAGACAACCCACTTGCACAACATCGCAAAGACGTACCTGGTCAAGTTTTATTAGGCACAAGAAAAAATCATCTTTATATTAAGTAATTAGATACCAAATACTAGATGACTCTCTTCAGCCACAGATGCTAGAATACTTTCAACTGATCTTTCCCAAGCCCCTCCTAGGCTTACCTTGTCGGGTCTCCATAGTGCAATAAAATCCCCCATAGTACATTATCAAGCATCTCTTTGGTACTTTCACAGTTATTGATGATGGAAAGGTAGTCCTCTTTCACCTCTACATCAAGTATAATGCAATGTCTTTCTCTCTGCTAGGGTCTACCTTCTTGGTATATCCCTTCATTCTCATGACTTTATTTTCTTCCTGTGAATTTATTTTCTTTGATACTTAGGAATAGATGTGGAAGTCCCACAATATTGTTATGTATTTTATTCTTTAATTGCATTGACATATTCTTGGTCAGTCATGGAAATTAATAAAATTATCTTATCTTATCTTGCTTCCGTAAGGTGCCTTTCCTATATGAGGAATTATCTTCTAAACAACATCTCTTCTTACAATATCTAGTCCATGATGTGAAAACCCCAGTTATAGAAATCTTCATATCTATAGAATGGTTTTTTGTGGCATATCTAAGAGACTTTGTATCTTCAGGGAACTTAATTAGATTTTTTCTTACCATCCATAAGCACATAGAGGGATTCTAGATAAGAAAATTCAAAATTTGAATGATTTAATGCATATGCTAAGTACTCGTGAAGATGTTTTGAGGTCATAGTTATTCCTTTTACTCATAGGGCTTTCTTGAGAAAATAACATTACTTTTTTGACAATATTCCTTTCTGAAATTGATTCATCCATCTAAAGAGATTGAGATCCAAATGAACGAGGACAAGGAAATAAACTTTCATGAAGAAAAACATGATACTAGATTATGATGGATAGGGTATCTACACCTCCATAGAATTAAACCAGTCAAATTGCTACACATAGGAGGGTTCCTTGTCCCACAAACAAGAACAAGAGGGCCTCATACATAAATCTGGCATCTAGCTAGCCGTGAACTTAAAATTAGATTATGATTATTATGAAGGCCAACTATTATACAGTGTTAGCAGTTATTTTTGTTATTTCTGGAAACCAAACTATCTACCCAAAATGAGAAATACATACAGGGTGAGATAGAGAACCTGTCTAGTTTGTCCATTTGAGCTAAGAGTAAAAGCTTCAGTACATGAAACGAGAGAAATATTTCATATAAACATTCATACCTAAAACAAAACAAAAATATATATTTCAACCACTTCAAAAAGTGAGCAGGTGAAAACCTAATAACTTCATTTATTGAAACAAATCTTCATAAATAAATGTTTGGAAAATAAGCCACATTACTGTCTCTATATATCAGCAAATATTCCTATGGCCGATTGTTTGTTAAGTTTTAACAATGGCCCCACATGGGGAAAAAAATCCCTCATGGAATTCCAATATCCTTATAAATATCTGGTAAATTTTCTAAACCACATTTGTAGCTGGATCAGGTTCTAGCGGCATTACAAATATCACACTATAACATTAAACTTGGAGATACTTATTAAGAAAACAATACACATATAACTACTAAAAAACCCTGCCAAAAATTAGTTTCCTGCTAATGTTAAATAAATGAACTTATTCACAAATACATATATCCTACACTAACTTATGCAACAGATAGAGGGTTAGGTGAAATCACATTTCTAGTGTAACCATCCAATCATTGCCTTGGAAGCACAAGATCTTCCACTGAGTTCCAAGATGAATTAGACAAAGTGAGCGTTTTTTCAGTTGTATATGGAAATGGGATAGCACTTCAAAACTTATATATCTTAAAGAAGATGCAAACTAGAACCCCACACCTTTGAAATAAAGGCAGACACACGATCCTTCCAAAAATATGCACTCCTACATACAGACTACACTCAAGCTTCATTGAGATCACTGAGGGCTAGGAGTGCATCTTCCATGCCACTGAAGTATTATTTGTGTGAAGAAGTGGGATTGTACACTACTATGAGATGCATCTCTAGGAAGGATTGAAACCCTTTTGTTTCTCTCCATGGTAATTAATGTTATTATACAACTGACCTGCATGCAGAAGCTCAGTGAAAGTATGCTGGAAAAAACTCCCATTTGTAGGAATCTCTTTCAAATCAACAAAATAGGGATGCATGCTTATGGCTGTACCAATTTTTAACCCCTATCTTACAGTTGAAGCATCTAATTATAATGAAAATACCTCAGCCAAGGGTACATAGAACAATAGGACAGTGCGACAATGTGCTTCCCCTCATTCTATACATGTTTTAGAAGGCTGTGTGACTGTTGGTATCCTTCTTACTTTATTTTAATTTATCATAGATTTAGTTTCGACACTTTCTAGGAATTGCATTTTCACTCCCCATTGCACTTATACCGAATGAATCGTTTTAGTCTCATGGACTTAATTTTGTGGTCATTTGTTGGACATTATTAAAATTATCTTATCTTATCTTATCTTATCTTATATGGAGACAACCCACTTGCACAAGATCACAAAGACATCCCTGCTCCAATTTGTTTAGGCACAAGAAAAACTCATATTTCAGATCAAGTAATTAGATACCATTTACTGGATGGCTCTCTTCATCAACATATGCTAGAATACTTTCAATTGATGTTTCCTAGGCCCCAACTAGGATTACCTTGTCAAGTATCCTCAATGCAACAAAATACCCACAGGACATTATCAAGCATGTCGTTGGTACTTTCACAGTTACTGATGATGGCAAGGATGTTCTCTTCCACCTCTACATCTACTTCTATCTCAAGTACAATGTCGTGTCTTTCTCTCTGCTAGGGTCTACCTTGTTGGTATATCACTTCATTTTCATGACTTTATTTTCTTCCTTTGAATATCTTTTCTTCGGTACTTAGGAATAGATGTGGCAGTCCCACAATACTATTAGGGATTTTATTCTTTAATTGCATTGACATATTCTTGGTCACTCATGGACATTAATAAATTTATCTTATCTTATCTATCTTTTGTAAGGTGCCTTATATATATGAGGGATTCTCTTCTAAATTACAACAACTCTTCCTACAATATGTAGTCCATGATGTGAAAACCCCAATTACAGACCTCTTCATATCTACATAATTTTTTTTTGCGACTTATCTAAGAGAATATGTATATTTAGGGAACTTAATCATATTTTTTTGTTACCATCCATAAGCCCATAGAGGGATCCTAGACAAGAAACTTCAAGCTTTGAATGATTTAATGCATATATTAATTACTAGTGAAGATGATTCGAGCTCATAGTTCTTCCTTTTACTCATATCCATTTATTGAGAAAAGAACACAACTATTTTGACAATATTCCTTTCTCAAATTGTTTCATCAATCTAAAGAGATTGAGATCCAAATCAGAGACGACAAGGAAATAAAATTTCATGACTAAATACAGGATATTAGATTATGATGGGTAGGGTATGTACACCTTCGTATACTTAAAGCAATCAAACTGCTACATAGAGGAGGGTTCCTTGTCCAAAAAAAAAACAAGAGGGTCTCATACATGAATTTGGCATCTAGCTAGCCATGAAATTAAAATTATATTATGATTATTATGAAGGCCACCTATTACACACTGTTAGCACTTATTTCTATTATTTTTGGAAACCAAATGATCTACCTAAAATGAGAAATACATACAGGGTGAGAGAGAGAACATGTCTAGTCTGTATGTTCTAGCTAAGAGTAAAATATCTGGTACAGGAATTGAGAGAAACATTTTAGATAAACCTAACAAAACAAAAATATCTATTTCAACCACTTCAAGAAGTGAGTAGGTCAAAACCTAATAAATTAATTTTATTGAAACAAATATTCATTAATAAATGTTTGACAAATAAGCCACATTACTGTGGAAATTGAATCCAGTGATAGATTAATTTTACTCACAACAATTATCAATTGAACATGCAAAATCACTCACAAAAGAGACTGAATAATGAGCTGAACACTAAACTGTATTGAATAAGTGTACAATAGCCAACCCTGTAACATAATAGGTTGCTACATTAAATAATTACATAAGGTATTCGAATGCATGAGGAGCAATTCGAATCTAGCATAAAGCAGGCTTACTAAAATTAAGCAAATCCCCCATAGGTGCAAAAAGCTGATCCCAAATCAGTCATGGAGCTCACAAATTGGCAAAAGCACTTAGGAAAGCTAAAGAGTGATGGAATGACAACTCATACATTCTTTTACAAGGATAAAAGAGTGGAGGATGTGTAGGACAAAAAACTAGTCAACATCACCTAGTCAAGCTTTTCCATTTGCCTTAAAACACTGAAAAAGCAAGGAATAAAGCAGAAAAAGCAGAAGGGTGCTTAGGAGGCCAGGAATAAAGAATATTTCATTCCTTGAGGTTTCCCAAGCGCTGCATGAGTCAAATAAGGCAAGTTTGACCACTATGGATAGGTAAATGACAACTTGCACAAGGTGGGACACATGAACTAGGCAAATAAGACAAAAATAATGAAATTAATGTCTAAGGTAGCTAACTATGGGTTGATTATTCTAACACCCCCCCTTAATCCTGAATTATGAGTAATATATCAGAAAATTATAGGGCCTAGCAACAAGGCTTAGTCACCCTTTACATACTGCATGTCCATTTAAAGAAGGAAAGAGGAAAAAACCGGAAAATCCTCCCTTAAACATGGACTGTAAAACAAAATTTGGAAATATTTTCTTCACTCATGCTTCACAGCATGATCAGAAATCCCCAACGATGATTTGAGATTGCTGAAGGTCTTCTCACAAAATTCTTTGGTGAAGATATCAGCTACTTGTTCTGAATATGAACAGAAGAGTAGGTGAATGGTGCCATCATGCACAAGCTCTCTAATGTAGTGCATATGGATCTCAATGTGTTTGGTTCTCTGCTTCTGAACTAGATATTTGTAGATTCAAATGGTACTCTAGTTATCACAGTAGATGGTAGTTGAGTACTCTAATTCGAAACCACACTCTCCAAGTAAACCCTGCAACCATAAACATTGAGTTGTTGCATTAACAACTCCTCTGTACTCTGCTTCTGTAGATGAGAGTGCAATGGCACTCTGTTTCTTGCTTGACCAGCTGATTGGCCCTTCTGCAAGCATGAACACATATCCTAATGTGTACTTTCTATCTGTGCTATCACCTTCCCAATCACTGTCAGTAAATCCAATCAAATCAAGATCAGATTTTGCTTTATAGAAGATCCCATGTGTCCTTGTTCCCTTAACAAAGTTAAGGATCCTTTTGGCTGCTTTCCAATGGATCTCATGAGGCTGATCCATGTATCTAGAAGACATACTTACTGCATAATAAATATCAGTTCTATTATGTGTAAGATACAACAAACATCCAATCAATTGCCTATACAGTGTATTGTTTACCATAGGTGAAGAATCAGCTTCTTCCAGCTTCACTCCTGAAAGGAAAGGAGTCTTGATTGGTTTGCAATCCTTCATTTTGAATTTGTTCAGCAATTACAAGGCATATTTGGACTGGTGCACCTTGATTCCAGCTTTGTTTTGAGCAATCTCAAGCCCCAAAAATTGACTTAAGAGCCCCAAATCTGTCATGGAGAAGGCTTGGTTCATTGCACCCTTTAGGGAAGCAATCTCATCCTTTGAGATTCCTGTAATGAGGAGGTCATCAACATATAACACAATGATCATTAATGAACCATTAATTAACTTCAAATAGACATTTGGATCTGATTTTCACCGAACAAAATTCAGTGATAGCAAGAAGCTATCGAGCTTGGCATACCAAACCCTGGGGGCTTGCTTTAGCCCATACAATGATTTTCTCAACCTGCACACAAGATAAGGGTTAGTAGCAAAACTTTGAGGCTGCTGCATATATATCTCTTCAGTGAGATCTCCATTCAGGAAGGCACATTTTACATCCATGTGATGTACCTCCCATTGCCTTGAGGTTGCAATCGCTAAGGCTAGCCTGATAGAGTCCATCTTTGCCACTAGTGCAAAGGTCTCATTGTAATATATTCCATGAACCTGTGAGTAGCCCTTAGATACCAATATGGCCTTGTGCTTCAGAGGTGAACCATCAGCAGAAAATTTGGTCTTCTAGACCCACTTACACTGAACTAACTTCCTCCCTGGGGGAATATCCACTAGCTCCCATGTGTTGCTCTTCTGGAGTGAGCTGAACTCTTCCTTCATGGCTGCTTGCCATCTTGGATCTCCTGCTTCTTCTTCATATGTTTGAGGATCATATTCCACCATCAAATAGCATTTTTCAGCAAACATAGGATCCTTCATGCACATACCACTCTCAAATTGAGATCTAGTCCTCCTTGGGTCATTGGGATCCCCAGCTAGCTCTCCTGCTGCATGTAGTGTCTTGGCTTCCCATTTTGTCCTTGTAGGGATTTTAGGATCTGCAATAAACTCATATCCATCAGACAAATCAGAATCAGCATGTTCAACAAACTATTCACTTAATTTCAGAGGTTCAGGTGGTGAAGAGGCTTCTCCAACTTCCACTGCTGCAAGGGGTTCTTCTTGAAACTGAACACACCTTTCGATGAAGGCTTTATTTGTGCTCAAATTTATCAGTTTGTACCCTTTTGAATCTTCAGAGTATCCAACAAATAGACACTCTTGCCTTTGGAGCTGCAAAGCCTTTCTCTTTTCTGTTGGAATTCTAGCCCAAGCCCTTGAGCCAAAAATCCTGAAATGAGTCACATCTGGCTTGTGCCCACTCCATGCTTCAAAAGGAGTCATAGCTTCAAGCTGTTTATGAGGAACCCTATTCTGGATATAGGCTGCACATTCGATAGCTTCGGCCTAGTACTTTGGTGGCAAAGTTTTGGCCTCCATCATGCATGTTGCCATCTCCTTCAGTGATCTGTTCTTCCTCTCAGCAACACCATTTTGCTATGGTGTGTAAGGGATAGAATGATGCATATGAATACCTGAATCTGCACAATAATTAATAAAATCATACTTGACATACTCACCACCATTTTCAGATCTGAGGACCCTGAGTTTCCTCCCGGACTGGTTTTCAACCAAAGCCTTAAAGACTTTGACGAGGCCAAAAACTTCAGACTTGTGTTTCAGGAAGTAAACCCAACAATACCTGGAAAAGTAATCTATGAAATTCAATGCATATTTGGCCTGACTCATGGACATATGAGGGAATGGGCCAGCAACATCACTGTGGATCAGCTTGAGGGGTGCAGAGGTTCTCTCATGACTAGCTCTCTCAAATTTATGCTCTGGGTGTTTTCCTAGGATACAACCTTGGCAGACTCCATTGGAAAATTTTATCTTGGGCAACCCTATGACCATCTCTTTTTCACTAAGATCAGAAAGATACTTGTAATTTAGGTGGCCAAATCTTTCATTCCAAAGCTTGCTTGCTTCATTAGCATGAATCACAAGAGAAGAGGGGTTTGAGTAGGGTAGGAAGTGTGAGAACATGTATACCTTTTGAGCATGATTCGCAACTCCTTTTACAATGACTTTACCACTTGAGATCTCTGTGATCTCAAATTCATCAGGGGAGAATATGACCTTCTTTGGAGACCCAGTGTGAGTCATTTGGTACACTGATAAGAGGTTGGAGGCAACACCGGGCACATACAACACATTGCTGAACTGACCATGATCAAGATCAATCCTCCCTTTGCCCAAACTTTCAGTGAGAGAGTCATATCCCAGTACTATAGGTGGTCCCTTCGACATGTCAAGTGAGGAGAAGGCCTCCTTGGTCAAAACCATGTGTCTTGAAGCTCCAAAATCAATGATAAAATTGGGTGAGCTTGATGTGCCAGCAACCAATGCATGAACTCTCTCTCTGTCATCTGAACTTGATCCTCCTTCTCTCTTCTTTGAGCTATCTGGAAGGGAGATGCCATTATTCTCTAGGATTTGGGTCAGCATGTCTATTTGCTTCTTCATACAAGAGATTTCAATGTGATTTCCCTTATTGCAGTGTGCGCACTTGCTCATTTCTCCTTTGTTTTTCTTCTTCTGTTTATTCTTCTTGGAACCTTGTGGCTCCTTTGGAGACTGTTTCTTGTCTCTCTTTTTCTCAGGTGGCTTTTTAGCTTTCTTTTTTCTTTTTGAATCCACCCTCGAATCTCCAGCAATCAGAGCTTGATCTTTGGATGGTTTGATGGTGCCCATCATCACCAGCTTGTCTTGTTCTTGTGTGAGAGATTCCATGAAATCTGCAAGGCTAGGAATCTTCCAGGTTCGAGCTGTCAATTTTGTGGCATAGAAGGTCAAAACAAACACTAAATAGTCAGGGCCAAGCTTCGAGAGAATGGAAAAGACCAGATGATCATCCTTCTTTTCGATCCCACACTGTTTCAGCTGCAAAACAAGTGCTTCGAACTTGGAGAAATAGAGTTGCAGAGATTCAAAGCTATTGGGACTCAGGGAAATCAGCTCATTTTCGATTTGATGTCCCCTCATCTCATCTATCTTTCCAAAAATATCAGTAAGCTTCTCCCAAAATTCATTCGGTGATGTTAATCCATCAAGATGGAAAAGGAGGTCTCTGGAAATACTTAGACACAGGAGACCATAGGCCTCATCCCTCCTGTTGTGCCATTTAATCTTCTCTGCAGCTGCATTGGGCTCTACTTCTATTTCCATAGTCACCTTGTAGAGGCCTTTCTCTCTCAACGGTATCTCCATCTCTGCTTTCCATTCAAATAAATTGAAGAGAGTCAAGATGATCTTCTGAGATTGATCCATAGCTTAGAAATTTGTCCCGGCTGTCAGTAGAAGGCTCCCAGTCACTGATGTCGAACCTGCAAAACAATTTTGAAGGAGATAAATCAATCTACAATGGCTTTGATACCATGTGGAAATTGAACCCAGTGATAGATTAATTTTACTCACAACAATTATGAATTGAACATGCAAAATCACTCACAAAAGACACTGAATAATGAGCTGAACACTAAACTGTATTGAATAAGTGTACAATATCCAACCCTGTAACATAATAGGTTTTTGCATTAAATAATTCCATAAGGGATTTGAATGCATGAGGAGAAATTAGAATCTAGCATAAAGCAGGCTTACTAAAATTAAGCAAATCCCCCATAGGTGCAAAAAGATGATCCCAAATCAGTCATGGAGTTCATGAATTGGCAAAAACACTTAGGAAAGCTAAAGAGTGATGGAATGACAACTCATACATGCTTTTACAAGGAGAAAAGAGTGGAGGATGTGTAGGACAAAAAAATAGTCAACCTCACCTAGTCAAGCTTTTCCATTTGCCTTAAAACACTGAAAAGAAGGGAATAAAGCAGAAAAAGCAGAAGGGCACTTAGGAGGCCAGGAATAAAGTAGATTTGATTCCTTTAGGTCTCCCAAGTGCTACATGATTCAAATAAGGAAAGTTTGACCACTATGGATAGGTAAATGACAACTTGCACAAGGTGGGACACATGAACTAGGAAAATAAGACAAAAATAATGAAATTAATGTCTAAGGTAGCTAAATATGGGTTGATTATTCTAACAATTACTATCTCTGGATATATTCAAGTAGGTGCTCAAACTAGTATTGTGTTCATTCTGTATATATGTTTGCTTATGTTGGCATCTTATGGGAGTCGCACTCTTTTCTAGTTTGTCTGTTTATGTTCACAGCATATGATTTTGTCCATTTATCCCACTTTTGGTTTCATTATTAATAATAGTGATATGATTTAAGACAGAATTGCAAATGTTAGTTATAGAGTCTACATTATGTGTTAGCATATTTTAGCATTATTAGAGCAGCATTTTTGAGGTTCAACTATCTAGTAGGTTAGAAATTCTTTGATTGCGAATTATGCTTACCATGTGCTAAGAAAATCAAGAAGGTATCAAATCCATATTTTGGAGAGGCAAGTTGTTCGGGGTAGAGAATTGTCAAGAGGTTTTAGTGGGAGGTATGTGCAAGATTCACTGATAGAAGTAGAATTGTGCTAGTGATCGACACATGGACCTGATAAGGGTTGTGGGATGACAAGCCCTTATTGATGCAATGATTTCAGAGTGTAGCTTGTTTGAATAAGATGCAATAATGGAAACTCTCAGTATGTAGGAGAGACACTTGTTGGATGGAGCATCCACTTTTGTGCCATGGAAGTTAAGATTGTATAAACTCCTGAAAATGGTAAATTTGTAGTACTTTTTAGAGAAGGTGGTTGTGCTTCCTACAAAGCACAAATATTTGGAAGAACACGATAAGAATGAAATGGTAGAAAACAAAATCCTATTGGATTTAGTGAATGATCACATTATCCCTTGTATCTATGGGAAGAAAACTTCCCAAGAGATGTATGATGACTTGGGAACCTTGTACTAGAGTGTGAACGTATCTCGTAAGATGTTCTGAAATATTTATGCACTTATACAAATGAAAAATAGTTGTAATTACTGATTCAAATTTTTTTAAGGGCCATTGTATTGATAAAAATAGGGCGCTTGTGGTCCTGGTGAATTCGGTCCAATTGTAATCCTCTTGGAGCTAGACAAAAGCAATTTCCACCTAAAAAAACAAACTTGCATACATTGCTTGGGTTTAAACACAAAAAAAACCCAAAATTATGTTTTTCAACAATAAATTTCTATTTTGGAATGCAACTATCTGAAAAGCAAAGAGTATGGAACGCATTCTAAAACTCTTATCCTCTTCGACGGGAATCTAAATCAATTTATTCAAGTTCTGCATCTATTTTCTCCATGTACGAATGGATATCTACACTACGATTCTCAATTTTATTCCATATACCTAAGCCTGTATCGATGATGCTATCAAATATTTGGGTTTCTGCCTAAAGGCCAATGATGAAAGGTACATTTATTGGATATGGATGCTAAACAAAAATAATAGGAATGGCCAATGGGGCAATTGCTTGATTTAATGGCAAGATGATTGGTGCTCATAAAAAGTGTTATCGACACAATCCCAGTTTATTGGATGGCAGTGGCCTAAATTACAAAAAAAGATGCTCAATAACATTAATAAGTTGTGCCTAAACTATCTATGGTCAGGAAAACAAGAGGATGCTCGCATATTTATTGTAAAATGGGATATGATCTCATGCCCAAAGATAGATGGGTGCTGGGGAATAAAGGATCTACACATTTTTTCCAGTGCACTTGGAGTAAAGGGAGTTTGGCATCTCATAACAAAAGAAGGTCTTTGGAAAAATTGTATCTCTCATAAATATATATGGCCTATGAAATTAATAGGTAGGATTTTCATCACTCCCAAGTAACATTTTGGAGGTTCTCCATTCCGAAAGGAAATGGTATTTAGCTTCGATATCAATATCAAAGACAAAAACTTAGCTTGGAACCATGGATATGGGAGAAACATTCAATTGGGATTAGACACAATAGTGGGGATTGCATTCTTTTACTTATACTTATATTACATTTAGTTAAATGAATACAACTATATATATATATATATATATATATATCAATTACAATAACATACAGCTCATCCAGATATAGCATGAACACAAACAAATAAGTAGAAGTCTCCATTCCATTAGAATAATAAGCAATACAACATAATTCGAATGTAGAACTCATAACAGAATGCACAATTCTTAATTCTCAATAATAAAAGAACATCTCTAACCTCTTAAAAAAGCTTCAATTACATTATTACAATTTTCATATATATATATATATAGGTGATTAGAGTTTTTACATAATATTATGAAATATACTATGGAATCTTCCCGCTATAACCCACTCTTACAACAGATTGAAGAAAATTTTACGTCCTTAGAGACATGCTCTGCCAATACTTTCCTTCGTCCTTGACAGCGTCTCTAGCATTCCTTCAAAAGTTTCCCTGGAAATTCTTGCTTTTGTATCCCCACTAAGTGTCCCTCGAACCAATTTTTGCTGTGAGCTTATTTTACCTTCTTCACCTGATTCCAGATCCCATCGTATTTGGAATACCCCACTACTGGACATTAGCTCCGGGAATTATTGATTCTATATGGGAAATGGCATCCTTTGTATCCTCAGTTTCCTCACCATCTAAGTGAATTTGCATTGGTGAACTGTGATCTGAACTACTCCCTCATATTGGTGAAGGAATGGAAATAAACATAATGGAATTCTCAGTTTCTTCAATTGAAATAGAATGTGGTAGAGCTGCGGAATGTACTTGTTCTCACTTAGCTTGTGCAACTGCTATAAGATGCTTCATAGATGTAGATGGGGTAGCAATGTCAGAATCATTTGTGATAGTTCTGAATTTTACTTCTTTTGCAGCATCATGCCTGTAAAATAAGCCAAAAATGATAAGAACAACAAAGAAAGGACAATATGAACATTAATAAGTGGGCATCTAAATATAACAAAAAAAGGTAGAAAAATGTAATTTGAAATGAAATTGACTGAATATAAGACTTACACTTATCTAATATTGTTTTTTTTCTAAATGCAACTCTGTAGATAGTGACACACCATCCAATTTCGTTTTTGCAGTACGTTTATCTTCACCTTAAGTTTTGATAAACCTGTCACCTTTTATGATGAAGGTTCAGTGCCAAATTTTATAAGGGAAACTTTCTCATGCTTGCAGATAGACAACTGCTTAGTTAATTTCCCTTGGTTAAACTTATATGAGCCAGAGTGCCAATGACCTTTCTTAAGTCCTGTACTAATTTTCTTTACTAGGGTCACACAAGATTCTTCACCCTGATTCCCTTTGACTTGTATTCATATTGCTCAGCCTCACCCTTTTTTGCAAAATAAGCCTTGATAGGAGGTGTGATGATTGAATTGACTTTCCTTGTAGCTAAATGTGAAACATCTTGCTTCTTTGGAGAGGGAAACACTGGTTCTGTCACTCTCTATATATTTTTTTTCTAGGATGGCTGTCATGCAACATATCTATAACATGGGCTCAAGGAAGACTAGGAAAAAGCTACCGGTACCATTTTAGTATGTGGGACTTGTGTCTTTGATATTTCACCTTTTCTTGGATAATAATGAGATATTTTCATGTCTTGAAACTATAACATTCGTTCTTGAGAATATGAATAATATTGGCTCAAGGAAGACTAGGACAGAGCTGCTAGTACAATTTTAGTATGTGGGACTTGTATCTTTGATGTTTTACACTTGTCAGCATTCACTCTTGACCACCTATTTGTGGAAGATGTTTATCAAGTTGAAATATATTTCAAGAAATGCACATACTAACCTTTGGCATCAAAATTAACTTGGATAATAGAAAACTTGTTACCAAATACAACCCTTTGGAACCAAATTCAACTTAGATTATAGAAAACGTAGGGATCTAGATGATGAAATCCTATGAATCGAATATCTCATAGTCAGAGCACAATTTTTTAGACAAGCATCTTTAGCAGCTTCTAGCTTTAAATCTCCATCACCGTTGCCCTCAGTGCTTCTTTGTTCATAAACCTTATGGAATTCCTACAACTCCTTGATTAAAGTTAATGTAGCAGTTTCCCTAATCCTGGCATATGCAGAGGAGAGGTTTCTAAACACATCCATGTGTAACTCCAGTTGAACAGGGCCAGTGACTTTCCCGTGTGGAGGGTTACTATGATCAAACCCCGGTTTATTATGGTCTGTGAAATAAATAACTGATTCATTAGAGTTTCTAATGCAAATATCTTATCCTCTAGGGTTTGTGTAGTATGACTCTGATTCATTACGGTTTCTATAATGAAATCCTCCTTCAGCAGAGCCTGCATAGCCATTTTCCTTGAATATTTGATCATTTTGAATAGTGTTCAATGGATTTTGATCCAAATAAAGGCATTTCTTTTCACTTTTCTTCTTCTTCTTATTACTCATAGACACTTCAAATTCCATGGCATCTTCCATTTCTTTTTTCTTCTTTTTATCCTCGATAACCCTATCGCCGCCATTTTCTTGGTTTTAATCTCCTTCAACTTCCTCTCCGACTCCAAATCACAGTTTTCTAGTTCATTTCTCCATTTCTTTGATGATTTTTGATGGGCAACCACCCCTTCCTCACCCTGATCGGCTAAGGCCTGTAACTCTAAACTTCTCATATTGTCACCACCCATGGTCCAAATTTTCTCCAAATAACTTATTGTAATGTTGAATAAAAAATCTTGAAATATCGGGTTCAAGAGAAGATGGAGTGAGGGGCCTTTTGAAGCTCGTTGCACAATATCCAAACAACAATTGTAGAAACAAGCACCTACAAATCCTACACTCTAGAGATGTTATGCTTGACAACATTCTTATCCTTGAAACCCCTGGAAAAAAATAAATTTTGCAATTGTATTCCCTTGATATTGATATTATTATTATTTTTATTGTTATATTATTATTTTTTATTACATTAATACATCTTATGAATATATATGACAAATTAAACTTATGGATAAATAATGTAATGAATTTTGAAAGGAAAATACCAATATGGAGGAGAAAGGAGTATAAAAGGAATAGTTGTTTTTAAAACATGTATAAACATATGGAAATGGATATGAATATTTTTAATTAGTGCATTGCAAGATAAATATCTGAGTTGATTTTTTTGGTTGTATATGGAAATGTTGAGGATTAAAGAGCTGAGGAGTAAGTTTACTATAAGGACCATGCAAACATAGGTAAATGTAAACATAATTTGCAAAGAAGAAACAAGGAAATTGTTCTCAAGGAAGGGAAAATACATTGTAAAATAGTTGCAACATAGCCTTGATTTAATTTCTTGTTTGTTATGTTTATGGGAAATATTAAAACAGTCAAGAAGCACATAAATATTTGAAACATAACTAGATTACCATATATGAGAAAACTTTATGCTAAATGATTTGAAGATTACCATAGTTTATGTCATTCTTTGGGGTCATATGTCTAATCCTATATTAAAAAAATCCATGGGTGGGGGATTTTGCATACAACCTTTTCTAAGTGAAAGGAAATGTAACACTACCATATACACTAAAGGAAATGTAACAATTACTGACAAAGTAAAAACTTGTGAACAAAGGTATAGATAAGAATATAATAAATTAAAAACACAAATGTCAATGAAACATGTATCACAAGTGATATTTTTTGGAGTATCACGTGGAGTATCAAGTGATATTTTTTGGAGTATAATAAATGTGAGGCATAGTAGCCTCAACCCTAAAATCTTGTAGTTGAAGCAATTTTCCAGGAGTGTAACCAAGACAGATATCAAATAATGTTCTCTTGACATCCTTTCCTCTTATTGTGTATTTCAAAACCTCCCATTTGTTAGGACCCAATACCTGGTCCCTTATCCTATGGAAATTTTTCTTCCATATGTCACTAACTGACCCTTCCCTCTGGTCAACCGCCAACATCCCATTGATCGCATCAATCATCATGGTAATTGACTATTTGAATTGAAACTTAGGGAACATGGCCCCTAACTAGGTGTGAAACTAATGCAGACGTGAACCTCCTTCACCCATATCCCAAATGATTTCCCATGAATAGTTTTCTCTACATTTAGAAAACCTATAAATATGGAAACTAGGATGAATATTTCTTCTTCAGGTCAGAATTAGCCTCAACCAACTCGATCTGCAACTCTTATTCCACAAACTTAATTCCTTCTATAATTTCCGTTTCTGCAATTTCCTTTCTACAACAACATTTTCACAATTTCGAGTTGCAAGTTGTAGGTATCCATTTCCCAATTGTAAAAAATTACTTACAAAATTCCTTGAGGCCGCAATGCTCTTTCCATAGCTTGTCCTTGTCGTTAGCTAGCCCACCCCTTTACTCAGTGATTTAGTTTCTGACCAGTTGATATGGATCCAATTAGATCAATGGTGTACTTTCAATTATCCATGCGGCTCACTTTAAGATTTTAGAACCCAAGCTACGGGTTATCCTCCACACACTTTAGTTCAGTGGATCAACACCAACCATTGAATTTAATTTCCTTTGATATTGACCATAGATCTGATCTGTCCAGGTTGAGTTACCTTCAACACTTTCATCTGTTTAACTCCCTTGAAACTTGTTTCTCCGAGATCCTTCAGGATTGTAGATCTCCTATGAATTCCTCCCCTTTTGTTGATCTGTGATCAAATACATAACTTCACTTTGCAATTTCATAACTCTATAGTATGCACACATTCACCTTGTGGATCCTTTGTCTGTCATCGATGCATATTCTCTTATAAATATGGATCGTACAATATGTATCAAAAGAACCAAATGCAACCTCTACATTCCAACGTTGATTAATGAGAGGATCAATTCATCAACTCGATTGACCTTCATTTGGACATGATATACCTCATTGGTTCTACACATCATTTCTATGGTTTCATTCCTCATGCAGATCAATAAATTTGTTCATACATGCATTGATTCAAGGTTTACATAACAAACATATCAGTGTCACAAGAATCCATACCTAGATCTATCAACCATTAACATAGGTAATCAACCACTCAATGCATATAATCACACACTCAGAAAGAACTGTGTTTACATAGATATATGTCAAAATAGGATTTTTTTTACTCAATATAAGGAATCTATACATTCACAATTATCTTAGAACCCGCGTTATTCTCCTCTTGGATCTAATACAACCATGACAAGCTATTTTTCCTTGGCCTTATTTCTCCTTGGTTGGCCACACACCTGGATACTTATGGATCCTCACGTCTTGTATGTTTACATACATATATACAACAAGATTCATGAACCAATTATGGTTCAGATCCTCAATACACTCAGCACACTCCTAATTCAAAGCAACTAAAACCTAATTTTAGGAAGCTCTTAATCCTACTCTATGGCTCACTAAGAAGCCATCGACTAGTTCATCAAATGATTCCATCAGTTGTGGGATTTGTTACATGACTTGCCAAATGTCTCAATGACTCACCTAGTGATTCATCATCCATATAGGATCACACTTAAGTATAGGTTTATTTACAATCTAATAGTCCAAGGACTATTAATTCAATAAATGAGGGCCCCTTCTAGGTTTGATCCAAACATTGGACTTGGACTTGGATGGAGAGGAGGATACTCATGCATCAGACTCCCTATGAAGAAAGAAACATGGCCTCCTAGTCATAACCTTCAATATTCATAATGCATGGATCCAAACTTTGTGTTGAATCTTTTCAATTTCCTTATGGTTGTTCTATTGTCTTGTTGGTTTCTACAACTCTCCTATCTTCCAAACTTTTTATTCCAATTCTCCACTAGCTTTTCTTTTGCAATATTTCTTTTTCACGTGTCGCTTTATTTTGTTTTGTCTCTTTGCTCTATTGATGTAAATATTCATTTTTTCTCCATTTCTTCTGTGAGACACCTTCACCATCAGTATCCTTATTTCTTGAATCTCCATGTCTAGTCTATCATTTGGTTGGTACAGTGGCATCTTCAAAAATTGTTGTTGTTCGGTTGGATCTCTACTACTTTCTTCATCAAATTTTTAGACCATTTCAAAAGATTGCTTATAATCTACAACAAAACTTATAATCACAAAAAAATCATCAGTCTCAAGAACATAAGACTTCTTGGTCTTATTTGGACTCACACTAATCTCCTCCATAAGTTGAGTTGTACTCTTTATAGAATCCATGAGACTTTAAGCTAGTCTCTCTTCATCATCCTCAGTCACATCTTCTCCAAGAAAAGGACCATTTTTAGGTTGACAATATGAAATTCTCATCTCAGGCTCACCTATCATGATTTCTTCCTTCAATATGATAGACAACCTTTGTTGTAGCTTCACCTATAGTAAATGCCATCTCACTTTCTTCTTTCCCATTATCCAATCATACCTCTGGTCATATTTTTGTAGCAACATCTCCAAACAAATAAGTTGTAATCCTATGTTAACTAATTTTATGTCATACTTCTCTTGACTCATCTTGTTGATGTATTTTACCTTGACATATTTTCTCTTGTTGTGGCTTTTCTTTGAACCTTTGCAATGACTTTCAGTAGTCACAATCTCCATTCATCCTTCCTTTATGAACTTGTTGCAGCTGCAACTGTTTTCCCCAAATTTCTTAAAATTGTGGTCCCCTCCTCATGATTTAGAGTGGTTTTTAACTGATTGGATCCTTGAACCTTTTGGTCATACTTGAATTTTGATGGTTTCTTTTTGAAGATTATCTTTCGTCCTGGTCTTCAGAAATTGCTCATGTTTGGAATTGTTGTAGATTGCGGATTTAGAGTTTGTTTTGCTGAGTTGAAGTGGGTCAGGCCTTTTGTCCTTTGCAAAACGTTGTTTCAGAGGTGAAACATTTTCAATCGCTGCCAAATTTAAAGTTTTTGTCACTCATATCGGAGGATGTTGTCCTTTTACTTCCACCGTTGCGGCTCCCAAAATAGATAGGCACCCGAAGTGTAAAACGCTCCGCCGCCGATGAAGGTCGCTTGTCTGTAGTATTTTCTTTCCGTCGTTGTGGCTCCCAAAGTGGCTAGGCACCCAAAGTGTAAAGCACTCCACCCTCTGATTCATGTCGCATGGCCATAACCTTTTGATCCTCCATCGTTGTGGCTCTAAAACCAGTTAAACACCCGAAGTGAAAAAGCGCTCTGCTGCCGATGAAGGTCACTTGTCCGTAGTCTTTTTCTTTCCACCGTTGTGGCTGTGTGAATTACTTGTTTTCCAATGTTGTTGTCCTACCGACTGACGATTTGAATTTTTCCCACTCACAGCTTAAGTTTTAACTTTTCTGACTCCAATTTGCTTAAGCCTTTCGTAGCACTCATCGCCTGTTAGGCCCGCCTATGCGGCTGTGGATATGTCTACCCTGCCGTGTCAGTAGTAATGTAACGCAGGATATTTCTTGTTGAGCAGCCATTTGATTGATAGAATTTGATGTTTTGTTTTAGAATGTAATCCCAGTGAATGATACACCTTGATGAATCGCAGGTGGGCTCAAAGGAATTTTCAGACTACCGCGGCGTGAAGGCATAGCGGGGCGTTTTTTGGAAAAGGTCGAACCGTGGCCAGCAGGATTGCAAGAAGGACAAACAAAGGAAAAGAAAAAGTGAATAGCGACAAAGGAACAGACCCGAAATATTGATCAGTTACTGATCAAATCATGAATGTGTACAGAAAATAAAATGGGAAGATGAAGCGTTTTGAGGGACCGAAAGGTCGTACATTTGGGGGTAGCCCAAGCGGTAGGCTGCTTTAGTTTAAATATTTGAAAGCTAGAATGGACAAGGCGGTTTTTCCCTGGGAAAAATCTTGTAACTTAATTCTTGTAAGAGGAACTATTTCGTTTTACAACCAGAGATTGCAAATTTTGCATGTTGGAGGAAGTGCTATGTGGACGATATCAATGTGATTAAATGAGCAATGTTGAATGTGAACTATTTCGTTTTCAGCTGTGTCTCATTAGCTATAAGAGTGTTCTAATTTCCTGAACCTATGTTCTTGTCTGAATGTTCTTCAGTACCTTTAGGATGTCTTTTTTTCACCATGAGTAACGGGAGTTTAATTGACGATGAGCTATCTTATCATATATACTTTTATTCGTATCTATATGTTTGGTTATAAGAATAGCTATCTATGATTTTCCATAACACATAAACAGTATTGGATTACTCATGAATTAATATCCAGCTCTCTAGAGATAGTTCAGTTAATATTGTATTTTCTTGCACATATATGATTTGGATGCTTGTGGGTTCTAAGACGAGAGGTAAGAACCTGCACATCACATTGTGACTGCTATTTGCATCTTTATCACCTTGCATTGTTAATTAGGCATGTGTATATCATACATTAAGTCAAAAAATACAAAAACATATGGTAGCTAGACCGCAAACCAGACAGATTCCCTACACCAAACAGTCACGGGCTAGTTGGGAACGTTGACTGGGGAGAATCCCTTGCTGTTGTTGCCTATGAATTATCAAGCCTCAATAGTTTTTGGTGCTAGAAGGAGGGCCGCTAGTGCATGGCTGGTTGAGGAAACCCATTTTCCTGAGATTATTCCACCGGTAACAGTTCTGAATGTAGTGGGCTTCATAATCCGATTCCAGAAGAAAGGAGTAAAGAACATTTTTTTTTCTGTTGACAACGAGGTTGTTAATAACCTGATAAGACACACCATGGCATATGTGAAGAATATTGGAGGATTTCCGATCATCCCTGAATTTCCCAGAAGAGAATATAAAAGAAAAGATCGTCCTATATCGGAAGACTCGGTGCTGGTTGGGGATTGGGAAGAACTTGTGGAAACAGCCTTACAGGAAGTTGTACTACCTTTGAGTCAAGAAGGCCCAGATACTCCTCACAGTTCTCCTACTCACACTCCTGTTTTCTCACCTCCTCACTCTCCACCTAGACTCATGGCAGGAATTAACACCAATCCACCACCAAACCCACCGAATCCACCACCTGCCTGGAGAGCCAGATCATCTTTGAACCTGACACCTCCATTACATGATCTACCTCAATCCTTTGACAAGATGTTTCCTAAATTCGATCCAAGTGAGAAAATCCTAGTAGATGACCACCTGCAAAGTTTTTACTTGTCCATAGAAGGGTTAAGGGCGGGGGAGCATGAGGATGTAGTTTGCAGACTTTTTCCGCACACCCTTAAAGGAGCTGCAGCATCATAGTATTTCGGGTTGCCTGCAAACTCTATCCCTGATTGGGATACTTTCGAGAGAATTTTCAGGAGCAATTATGAAAATCAAAATACTCATGCATCCCTCATGAAAGGACTATGCGCCTTGAAGAAAGAGAGAAAGGAGAAAGTGCACAAGTTTACTCAAAGATTTGCAGCATACCTCAAGAATTTTTTGGAAGCTGACAAACCTTCGGACAAGGTCCTGATTGAATATTATACCTCAGCTTTAGGCCCTGATTTGGCCATGTTTGCTAAAATAAGAGCCAAGCCTACTTTGGTGGAAACCTATGAAGAGGCGGAAATAGTGAAGGCTAAAAGAGAAAGTATCGAAGATTATCCCGAACAGTCAGGAGAGAAAGGTGTGGGAAGGAAAGCCTTATTGTTTACTAAGCCTAAGGAAGAGAAATCACAAGATTTTGAGAATATGGCAAAGATGATGCAGAATATTTCTAACAAGATCATAGACTTGGAGAAAGAGAAGGAAACTCAAAAGTTCTACAAACCCTATTTCAAGAAAAGAGAGGATAACAATCAGTCCCAACCTCCTCCACACAATTCAACATCTATGAATTTAACAAAGGTAGGCATGGACAATTTCTGCACTTTCCATTAGCAACCACACTCTGAAAAGAATTGTGCTCAATGGATAAACTCGGTGACGTTGGTTATGAATCAGCTGTTGGACTCTAAATTAACAGAAGATGGAGATGAAGAAAGAAAAGAGAGTGCCACTTCAACAAAGGAACAAGAAGAGGAGATCATGGTTTTGTGGAATTTTGTTTCATTATTTGATGCCGAAGAAGAAAAGAATCAAGGTTACAAGGACGTCATGGAAACCAATGTAACAATAAGGAGCCAAGGGTCAATTAAAGAAGACAGTTTCATACTCCCAAAGATCAAAAGGTTGCAGAAAAATGTTAAGAAATTTCAAAATAATTCTGCAGCTGATAGAATTTCTGAATTCACCATTACCAGCCAAGATCCTAGGCAGAATGATATGCTAGCCAAGCCTAATGAAGAAAAGATGAATTCTGATAATCCACATCCCATTGAACCGCAGATGGATTATGACATCATGGAAGACATAAAGAAGATAAAGGAAAAGGTTTTGCTATTTGAAATGTGTAAAGTGCTGCAGCAAAAAGAAAGATTATTGAAAGTGCTTGAAGCATCAGATGAGAGGCTGCCCGCTGACAATTAGCCTGAAGAGGAAGAAGAAATTAGAGAAACCAGCATTGGAGGTAAGTCTAAAAGCAAACATCCACCTTTCCTCCTCACTTTCGAAATTTTTAATCACAATGTACATAATTGCCTAGTAGATTCAGGGGCGTCGGTTAATGTCATGCCAATATCAGTCTATAAAAATATAAATGGGAAGCCTAAGCAATCCACGTGGAGGGTTGTTCAGTTGGACAGGACGGATGTAAAGGTAATTGGTGAGATGGAGGATGTCCTAGTCCGCCTGTCATCAAATGATAAAGTGTGCCAAGTTATTAATATTGTGGTGGCCGATATACCAAATGCTTACGGTCTTGTTCTGAGCAGAGATTGGTCAGCCAAACTAAATGGCTATTTTTCCTCGGATTGGTCGCATCTGTGGCTTCCATATAAAGGAAGCTCGAACCAAATTAAAATTTTGCGGGAGCCTCACATGAAATACAACGTCACTCAACTGGAGGAGAAGAATGAACCAGTGGATTCTATGTTGGGAAATTATTTTATTGAGTTGGAACCAGGAAATTACCAAGCAGAAGAAGCCAGCAACACATCAAACACCTAGCCTGATCTCCTTCGATTTTCACAGGCTGATGAAATCGACTGTAACATAGTAAACTTAGCAGTAGGAGTAGATTCACCTGCAGTAGTTAGAGATTTTTGGACATTGTTTTTTGATGGCTCTAAGACGTTAGAAGGGTCAGGGGCTGGCTGTGTTCTGATCGACCCTAGGAATAATAAAAATTTTCTCTCATGTAGATTAGATTTTGAGTGTACAAATAACACGACTGAGTATGAAGTGCTGGTGCAGGGTTTAAGGAAAGAAATCGAGCTAAAGGTAAGTAATATAAAAGTTTTTGGAGACTCTGAAATAATTGTTAAACAGATCTGGAATCAAATACATTGTGTTTCCCCTCACCTGAAAGTTTATCAAAATGAGGTATGGGATCTGCTCAAATGTTTTAACGCATTTAATATTGTTTCAATTCCAAGACTTAAAAATGTAGTAGATGACTTGTTGGCCACATCAGCCGCTAGGCTTGTACCTACTAATAATCAATGCTCCGTTGAATTACTTTTCAAGCCCTCGGTACCTGATATGATCACCACCAACCTACGAGTATTCGATGACAATCAGCAAATTATAGAATTCTTAACAAATGACGAGGTATTTAAAGGAGCAATTATAGATGATGAAGAACATCAGGCCGAGATGAAGTATGATAATTTCATCCCTAAAGGAGTCAGAACGTTAGAAAGAATGTGCAATTTAAATGAAAAGTTCAGAAGACCAGCCAATGTGAAGACTCACAGCTCATCTCTATAGTTCGAGCAGATAAATTTAGGGACTGAGACGAATCATAAATATGTGAATCTTGGCAAATGTTGTTCACCAGCAGAAAGAGATAAGTTCATCTGTTTGTTTAAACAATATACAGATGTTTTCACCTGGACATATGAATATTTGAAGACATATGACACCAGCATCATCAAGCATGTTATCCCCATCAAAGCTGGCATCAAGCCGTATCAGCAACCTTTAAGAAAAATGAACCCAAAATTGGAACCGCTGATCTAGAGTGAAGTTAAGAAATTGTTGGATGCTAGAATCATTTTTAAGGTCAGACACTCTGAGTGGGTCTCAAATTTGGTGCCAATAAGAAAAAAATCTAAAGAAATTAGGCTCTGCATGGATTTCAGGAATTTAAACTGGGCTTCAGACAAAGATAACTACCCTGTTCCACCCATGGAACAACTGCTACGAATGGTCTCAGGATCTAAACTATTTTCTTTACTAGATGGATTCTCGGGCTACAATCAAGTATTAGTAGCTGAAGAAGACAGGTTGAAGACAACATTCAGGACCAAATGAGGAACTTTCTCTTACAGAAGAATGCCCTTTGGGCTTATAAACACTGGAGACACATTCCAGAGGGCTATGGACATAGCCTTCCGCGGTTTGATTGGACGTAGTGTGGTGATATACCTCGATGATATTACAATATTCTCAAAGAAGAGAGGAGAACACGTGTTCCATCTAAGGCATATTTTTGAACGCTGTCAGAAATATGGCATCTCACTCAATCCCAAAAAATGTGTGTTTGCTGTTACGGAGGGTAAGCTGCTTGGTCACATAGTTTCAAAGAAGGGAATTTCTATTGATCTAGAAAGGATCAAGGCCATTGAACAGATTCCCTTGCCCCATAATAAAAAGGGGATGCAATAATTTATGGGAACAATTAACTTCGTACGAATATTTGTGCCTGATTTCGCTCAGATTGTCAAGCCTCTGCAGCAAATGATGAAGCAAAATGCGCAATTCAAGTGGACTGAGATTGAGAAGAATGCATTCAGCAAAATTAAAAATGCTGTTGCGCATGCACCCTCCCTGAAAATCCCAGATTTTGACAAAGATTTTATCCTGTATAACTTTGCATCCGATGATTCACTAGCAGCTATGCTTACCCAAAAGGAAGATGGGGGGGATGAATTCCCAATATCTTTCATGAGCACTGGTCTACAGGGCCTGAATTAAATTACCCAGCAATTGATAAACAAGCTTACAGAGTATTCAAAGCAGTGAAACAATTCAGGCCTTATATATTAAAAAATCAAACCAAGGTGATTGTCCCATACCCAGCTATAAGGTCCCTTTTTGTACAGAAGGAGTTAGGAGAAAGGAGGGGGAATTGGGTAATGGCTCTTCAAGAGTATGACCTTGAGTTCAAACTAGCCTCTATAGTCAAAGGGCAGGGGTTTTGCAAACTGATGACTAAAAATGGGAACAATGACGAACACGCCTGGGAAGACGAGGCTGAATTGCATTTGATGGATGTATGTTCTTTGTTCACAGCCTTCGATTCTTGGTATAGGTACCTCGTGCATTACCTGCAGGCAGGATTGTTGCTAGAACATTGGAATTCTAAGAAAAGAAGAGCACTGCGTCTTAAATCAGCTTCCTATCAAATTGTTGAAGGAATATTATTTAGAAAAAATTATGACGGAGTTTTGCTTAGATGCTTAGAGAGAGAAGATGCGAAGAAAGTCATGACAGATTTGCATGACAGGCCTGCTGGGGGACATTATTCAGGAGATACTACAGCCCACAAAATCCTTAGATCTAGTTAATATTGGCCTACGTTCTTCAAAGATGCACACGCACATGTCAGAAAGTGCGAGATTTGCCAAAGGTGTAGTGGGAGACAACCTAAAGTAGCAGCACCCCTAAAGCCGGTAATGATCTCAGAGCAGTTAGAGCAATGGGGGTTGGATATTATTGGAGAAATAAAACCAAATTCCTCCCTACAACACAAGTACATTCTAACCGCGACCGATTATTTCACTCGCTGGGTCAAAGCTATCCCACTACGCAAAATAAATGAAGAGGCGGTCATCAGCTTCCTACAAGATCATATCATGACCAAGTTTGGAGTTCCAATTTCGTTAGTCTTTGATAATGCTACTTACTTTTCATCCATTAAATTAACTGCTTTCGCTCATGATAAAGGGATAAAATTGCATTATTCTGCTAATTAATATCCACAAGGAAATGGCTTGGCTGAATCCTCCAACAAAAATCTGATTAGAATTTTAAAGAAGACTGTAATACAAAACCAGAGGAGTTGGCACTCAGCGCTACCAAACGCCCTTTGGGCTGATAGAGTCACCCCCAAGTCTTCAATAGGAGTGTCTCCCTATACCCTTGTGTATGGTAAAGAAGCTATTCTTCCTCCCAATATCATGCTACCTTCTTCCATAATAGCTCAAGAGTCTCGAGGGTCAAATGATGAAGTTTTGCAAATAAGGATCTATAATCTCCTGAAAGCGGAAGAAGCTCGATCTAAAGCTAGAGAGCGCTTTAAGCAACAGCAAGAGGTAATAAAGAGATGGTTTGACAAACATAAGGCATGAACAAAAGAATTTGGGGTGGTAGATTTAGTTCTCAAGTGGGATCACCCCCATGATGAGAAAGGAAAACACACGAAATTCCAGCAGTTGTGAGTAGGTCCTTTCCAAATTGCGGCAAAACTTGGCCCTTCCACTTATAAGTTACAATATCTGCAAGAGTGGGAAGAGAACTTAACAGTAAATGGTTTAGTTCTCAAGCCTTATTTTTCTTGAGTTTCATTTGTTTTCTTCTGTCTTGTATATAAATAATCTGGCTTAGCCGCTTTTGAGTTTTTTGATCATGAAGTTTAGTTTGTTTTAGTTTAGATTTTTCTATTTGATTTCAATAAAAGAAGCAAGCTTTGGTTTCATGGAGAGCATTAGAATTATTGACTAACTAAATCCTTGATTATAATACTGTGTATTATGATTTTATCTGATAGAATTTCTTCTAGTTTAGCAGTTTTCCTAAATGGCTATGAACACATTGAAGTCCTGCTTAATCCCTGTAAAGTAACTCAAGATTAAAGGGTCTGGAATACTATTATGAGGCTCCATCCATCTCACACTTAAAAAATGTCCTAGGGGGTGACATCAAAAGACCCATGGAAAGGAATAAGGGTAAACAGTATATTATATATAAATGATCCCATGCCAAGAATTGAAAGCCAAAAGGCTATGAAGAGTCAAAACTCCTAAGAAAGCAATACGTATCAAAACAAAGTACTAAATCATATGAGTATAAAATTGCTAAAAGTTCCTCTCCGTCTGTGAGCTGAAAATTAAATACATCTCTCACACAAAAGGACACTATGGATAGAGGAGCCTGAATAAAAAAAATTAGAAAGAAAGGCATGAGGAGGACTCAAAAGGACAAAAGTCCAAAAGCACAAAAAAAAGTGCAAAATGGCATGGGAAAGAGGAACAAATGAATATTTCTGTTTACCATATGTTACGATGCTGTGGTTTCCAAGCTAGAGGCTACACGAAGACAGATGATAAATGAAACTCATATTTGTGGCCTCGAGAGAGTTATCTTGACTTTAAAATCTTGGTTTCCATTTTCCTAATTGGACTACCCTCAATCATTCAAAGTTCATATATCTGCCATTTGGGAAATCCATATATCTAAAAGAATTCAACATGATTGTTTTTATTGTTAAACATTTTGTTACGTAAGGAGGAAATTGTCCAGAGATCTAGGTCCACCAGGTAGTCGCCAATTGTTGCAGTTGCAACTGTTTTCCCCAAATTTCTTAAAATTGTGGTCCCCTCCTCATGATTTAGAGTGGTTTTTAACTGATTGGATCCTTGAACCTTTTGGTCATACTTGAATTTTGATGGTTTCTTTTTGAAGATTATCTTTCGTCCTGGTCTTCAAAAATTGCTCATGTTTGGAATTGTTGTAGATTGCGGATTTAGAGTGTGTTTTGCTGAGTTGAAGTGGGTCAGGCCTTTTGTCCTTTGCAAAACGTTGTTTCAGAGGCGAAACATTTTCAATCGCGGCCAAATTTAAATTTTTTGTCACTCATATTGGAGGTTGTTGTCCTTTTGCTTCCGCCATTGCGGCTCCCAAAATAGCTAGGCACTCGAAGTGTAAAACGCTACGTCGCCGATGAAGGTCGCTTGTTCGTAGTCTTTTCTTTCCGCCGTTGCGCCTCCCAAAGTGGCTAGGCACTCGAAGTGTAAAGCGCTCCGCCCTCCGATTCGTGTCGCATGGCTATAACCTTTCGATCCTCCGCCATTGTAGCTCTCAAACCAGCTAAAAACCTGAAGTGAAAAAGCGCTCTGTTACCGATGAAGGTTGCTTGTCCGTAGTCTTTTTCTTTCCGTCGTTGCGGCTGTGCGAATTACTTGTTTTCCGATGTTGTTTTCCTTCCGACTGCCGATTTGAATTTTTCCCGCTCGTAGCTTAAGTCTTAACTTTTCCGACTCCAACGTGCTTAAGCGTTTCGTAGCACTCATCACTTGTTAGGCCCACCTATGGGGCTGTGGATAAGTCTACCCTGCTGTGTCAGCAGTAATGCAACGCAGGATCTTTCTTGTTGAGCAGCTGTTTGATTGATAGAATTTGACATTTATTTTAGAATTTAATCCCAGTGAATGATACACTTTGATGAATCACAGGTGGGCTCAAAGGACTTTTCAGACTACCGTGGCGCGAAGGCATAGCGGAGTGTTTTTTGGAAAAGGTCGAACCGTGGCCAGTAGGATTGCAAGAAGGACAAACAAAGGAAAAGACAAAGTGAATAGAGACAAAAACAAAAACCCGAACTATTGATCAGTTACTGATCAAATCATGAATGTGTATAGAAAATAAAATGGGAATATGAAGCGTTTTGAGGGACCGAAAGGTCATACTTTTGGGGGTAGCCCAAGTGGTAGGCTGTTTTAGTTTAAATATTTGAAAGCTAGAATGGACAGGGGGATTTTTCCTTGGGAAAAATCTTGTAACTTAATGCTTGTAAGAGGAACTATTTCATTTTACAACCAGAGATTGCAAATTTGGCCTGTTGGAGGAAGTGCTATGTGGACGATATCAATGTGATTAAATGAGCAATGTTGAATGTGAACTATTTCATTTTCAGCTGTGTCTCATTAGCTGTAAGAGTGTTCTAATTTCCTGAACCTATGTTCTTCTCTAAATGTTCTTCAATACCTTTAGGATGTCTTTTTTCCACCATGAGTAATGGGAGTTTAATTGATGATGAGCTATCTTATCATATATAATTTTATTCGTATCTGTATGTTTGGTTAAAAGAACAGCTATCTGTGATTTTCCATAACACAAAAATAGTATTGCATTACTCATGAATTAATATCCATCTCTCTAGAGATAGTTCAGTTAGTATTGTATTTTCTTGCACATATATGATTTGGATGCTTGTGAGTTCTAAGACGAGAGGTAAGAACCTGCGCATCACATTGTGACTGCTCTTTGCATCTTTATCACCCTGCATTGTTATTTAGGCATGTGCATATCATACATTAAGTCAAAAAATACAAAAAGATACGGTAGCTGGACCGCAAACTGGATGGATTCCCTACACCAAACAGTCACGGGCTAGTTGGGAAGGTTGAATGGGGATAATCCCTTGCTTTTGTTACCTGCAAATTATCAATCCTCAACAAAACTTCATATTGTTCACTTATGGACTATAGCTAACCCTTCACCTTCAAAAATTCTCCATACCTGCTGCTATACCTCAACAAGCTATCTCTCCTTGATCTTGTCCTCTTGGTATCTCGGGTTCTTCTCCTCTAGAACCTCTTGAGAAACTTCCTTTTTCTTGTTTTTCTTCTGTAGGTCCACTTCTTCTCTAAAAACATCCAACATGTCCCCTTCTTGTCCAAATTATACTGAATCCTTAGGTTCTTCCACTTCTTTCTCTTTTCTCTAAGAGTTCACCAAGCTCTTCATCAAGAACACAATTATCCTTGATAAATCTCCTCTTGATTACCTTTCTGCTATCAAACCCTTCTTTTTTGCTTCAATAAATTCTTATAACTAGAGTTAAATAAAACATCAACCAGCCCATACCTTTAAGAATTTTATACTTATATAGTTTACTAAAAACATCTCCACAGTCTGCAATTCTTGATTCAATTCAATATGAATACTTTCACTTGACCAACCTTCTCAACACAATTGTTAGTATTCAACTTCAACATAAATTGAAAATCAGAATTTGATTTACCTTTTGGCTATGATTTGAGCTCTAATAATCCTCAAGTAGAACATTCTATGCTCTGATACCACATGATGCATACGGCAACCGTCTTTATCCATATCCCAACTGCTTTCCTAGGAATATGTTTCTCTACATTTAGCAAACCTCTAAATCTTGCAACTCATCCAAATATTTCATCTTTAGGTCGGAATCAGCCTCAACCAGCTTGATCCGAAACTTTTGTTTCATAGACTTAATTCCTTCCGCAATTTCCCTTTCTATAATTTCCCTTTCCACAATTTCCTTTCTGTAACAAACCTTCCACAATTTCAGGCTACGAATTGTGGGTATGCATTTTCCAATTGTCAAAAACGACTACTGCAATTCTTTGTGGCGACAATGTTCCTCTCGCAACCCGACCTTGTCGTTAGCTAGAATTCCCTTTTACTCAATGGATTCCTTGTCGACTGTTGGATATGGATTCGATAAGATCAATGATGGACATTCAATTAACGAAGTGGCTCACTTTGAGATTTCGGAACCCAAGCTTTGGGTTAACCTCCATGCACTTTAGTTTTGCGGAATCAACACCAACTGTTGAATCATTCTTCCTTTGATTTTGACCATAGATCTGATACATCTAGGTGGAGTTGACTTGAACTATTTTGTATGTTTATCTCCCTTGCGAATTAGTTCTTTGAGATCCTTTAGGATCCTATATCTCCTATGGATTCCTCCCTTTCCATCTATTTGTGATCAAATACAAAATTCACTTCCCAATTTCGGAACTCTATATTTTGCACACATTCACCTTGTGGATCCTTTCTCTGTAATCAATCCGTATTTCTTATAAAACTAGATCATACAATGTCTATTGAAGGAACCAAACACAATCTCTGTAATCCAGTGTTGATTAATCAGAGGATCGATCAATCAACTCAATCGACCTTCATCTGTACATGATCTCTTTCGCTGGGTCTACACATCATTTCTATGGTTTCATTACTCATGCATCTCTACAAATTTGTTCATATAGGAATCAATTCAAGGTTTACACAACAAACATATCAATTACACAAGCAACCATAGGTAGATCTATCAACCATTAACATAAGTAATCAACCATTCAATGCATATAATCATACACTCAGAAAGAACTATGTTTACACAAATATATGTTTAAATAGTCTTTCCTTTAATCAATATAAGGAATATATACATTTACAATTATCTGAGAACCTATTTTCTGCTCTTCTTAGATATGGTACAACCATGACTAGCTCTCTTGCCTTGGCCCAATTTTTCCTTGAGTGGCCATACACCATGTTTTAGACACACCTGGCTACTTCTAGATCCTCATGTCTCATATTTCATACTTATATACAACAGTATTCATGAACTGATTCTGGTTTAGATCCTCAATACACTCAACACACTCCTAATTCATAGCAACTGAAACCTAATTTTAGCAAGCTCTTAAACCTACTCTATGACTCACCAAGAAACCATCAAATTTTTCATCAAATGCTTTCATTAATTGTGGGATTTGTTACACAATTCACCAAATATCTCAATTTATCACCTAGTGATTCATCATCCATATAGAATCACACTTATTTACAATATAATAGTACACGGACTATTAATTTAGGAAATGAGGATCCCTTCTAGGTTTGATCCAAACATTGGACTTGGATGTGGATGGAGAGAAGGATGCTCTTATATCAGAAACCAATCATGTTATGATGTGATCTCCTTGATTGTGATCCTCATGATATCATCCTCTCAAGGAGAAGAGAAGCATGAGAAACACTTGATAGACAAATAAAAAGATATATTAGTCAAAGTAGAAAATACCAATAAAAAACAAGGACATTGATCGTTGAAAAAGAGTTAAATATAAATTTAGTGTACATATGAGGAGTTTCCTCATTATTCTCTTAGGAATTCAATACATCATATCCATTGCTAAATACACTAGACATTGAACATCATTGGATGACTTAGTTGGTCGGGTTCCTTTGAAAGTAGAAACAAGCAACAATTAATAATTTCGTGTACATGCATATGATAATTTTCTTATATATGTAACTCAATAAAAACAAATTTATATGTAAATAGTTCAAATATGAGTCCACTCACGATGTGGGGGGATTGGAATAACACCAAATCATCCTAATGAACATGTCTTATAGAGGGAATAATTCCTCTATAGGGAATGATCTGCATGAAAGAATGAAGATAAGTCATATATGTCATCCTTTGAATACACTAACAAGAAAAAAAATTATGATAATGATATGATAATGGTATCAATAATGATGAGGATAATGATGCAAATGAATGATTATGAAACTATTAGGATAGTGTCACTACATGAAATTCTTGTCATGAGGATGAAGATGATAATGATCCTGAATTTTTTTATCATGATGATGATGGTGGTGGTGGTGATAATGGCGAGGATGATGATGAAGATTACAAGGATGAAGAAAATGATGGGTATGACATTGATGATCATGTCAATGGTGATTATGTGTCCATAAAAATATTGTTATGACGATGATGAGTAATATGATGATTGAAGGCATTAAATCCTTATTTATATCACAAAAGTCCTACCACTTTTTCTATTAGCACCTACATTCATGATCAAGTGTTCTAGGATGTCAATCCTCCTCATTCTCTATAATTGATATTGGATAGCATGTCTGATTCACCCAAAATGGATTTCATGTGAAACCATATCCGCTCTCCAGGGATAATCACACTACCACTTCTATTCCTCCATTACTACAATGGTAAATCCCCTATCTTTCATTGATGTGGTGAGGTAGATCACTCCTCATAAAAATTATATGGTTATCTCATTATAAAGTAAAACATGATCAACTATTTTCACCCAAATCCAACAGCGGCTAATGTCTTGTACTAAATGGTGGTTTTAGGATGAACGTAAACTTTGGAACTTGGAACTAGCTATGATTCTGGCTCAATGGTTTCGTCTTGAACTTATCTCTAACTCAGGTTCTAGCTTAGTGGTTCCATCTAGAACTTAGATCTAATGCTTAGTAGTTCCCTCTTAAAAATGGTGGTTTAAGAATCACTAGAACTCATGTCTATTAGAATTTGATTTCTTCTACAAAATGGGTAGTTATGTGTTGACCACAAACAAAAAAGGTTATTTTAGTATGACCACAAACCAATGGGCACCCTAAGAAATGGATGTAACTCTATCTACTTGCTATAACTTTGACTCAATCTAGGTTGGTGATTTGGATTATGCATTAAGCTCTAGTTTTGGCTCAAGCGCACTTGTTTTGGTAGTTAACAAGGATTCAAAACTAAAGCCTAATTGTTAATCCATTATGTCCCCCTTATCGGGTGCAAGGTGAGAAGTAGGAAAAATTGATTTGGTGTGATGGAAAATGTGCATGGTTGTGTCTCCAGTGGAAATAGATATCAAGGAGGTATGTTTGAGTGTCAAAATTAGACAAGATACCTATCCAAACATCTCATAGTGGTTTTGAGTGTCAAAATTAGACACAAAATGCCATGATATTAACTATGAATTATTGGAAACACATCAAGTCTTTCAATGCTGAGGTCTATGAGGGATTATTACCAATCCACCCTTTAACAATAAGATCAATAAATTAATGGCGTCGAGATCAATAAAAAATGCATCCAAATGAAATTCAACTTCATTTCAAAAATTACAACTAACCTTACAAAACAACTATTTGCAAGTTACAAAAGAGGGTTTTTTCTGGACAAGAACTAGTTTAGAATGTTTATTATGGAGTTGAATTGATATTCAAACTTGAATGTTTTACCTCTTTAATCATAAAGAGGCATGTGTACTAGAATGAAATAGTTTATTTGAGGATGCTTAGCTATGGTTCCAAGACTAGAAACTCAATGATCATGGATTTAGGCATGCCTTGAAATATTCAATAGTCAAACAATCTTATTTATGATAGGAAAATATCTGCAATAAAATATGGATTACATAGTCTACAAAAAGACTATATATATTCCCTTAGCATATCTACCCATGAAATCATTTATGTGAGAGATTTTATAGAAAAATAGTGACTACTAATTGTTATCATTATAAAAAATTAATTTTCAAATGAAAAACAAAAGGAAAAACTAGGAAATGAACTTTTTCAAATAATAGGAAATCGTTGAGACCAATAGGATAGTTTAGAGTCCAACTCTATATCAAGGAACAAGCTATAACTAATAAGCAATGTGCCACATGAGGTAACAAATTGCTAAATATCCAACAGAGCAATTGCATACATGCTAAATATTTTCCATTTTTTCATTCTCCAAATATACAACCATTTAAAGGACAATATAATGCACATCATGCCATAAAACTATTCATCTAAATATAAGAGAAAAATTATTCTAACACCTGTTACCTATGAATTTGGCATTAACCCCTATCTATGAGGCTTTCATTAGCATAAGAAGAAACCTAGAAATCAAAATGAGGTATAAGTGACTTACTCATACTTCATCCACATTTAGATGTGTAGCAATGCAATCAATCTCAAAATTGGAATAGAGATCCAATACATTCACCCTTTTCATTTGTTTCCAATTCCTTTTGGTTTTCTAAAGTAAATACCTTTAGTAATCTTTCTAGCAACCATAATATCAACATATTTAGCAAAATCTCACTTCAAAGTGGGAAAGTCTACTAATTGAGGTAAAACAATATTAGGCTGCAAAATTTTCAAACCCGCCAAGTCCAACAAAAATTCCAACCAATTCAATTTTTTTCCTCAATTGATGCTCATTATTATTGATTTTACACCCACGAATAGTTATAAGGAGCACGAGAATTGATTATTTGCAAGCAATGGCCAATGTTTCATCTAGTTAAGGAACTTATGTTTCATAGGAGTGGATGCCAAAGTGAAAATGAGTGACCACTATCATTTGGATCACTTCGACCACATTCTTCATTGTTCAAATCCATATGATTAATACACAAATCCTCAGGGAACTCAAGCCTTGGTAATGGCTCCTGGAAATTATAGACCCATTGATCAAATGCACTTAAATTCCCCTAAAAGCTCAAGGATTCTTTGTAATAATCAATGCCTTCTCCCAAGTTCCTAAATTTTATCACAAGGTTATTGAATCGCACTATTAAGATAGTATAATATAAATACAAGTAGTGTACGTAAATTTTAATAGAAAACAATATTGGGTTAAGATGAATGTAAGTTAGTGAAACTATGACCAGATATTTTAACAACAAATAATCTTGGGTTTAGATGAATGTAAGTTAGTGAAAGTAGGACCAGATAATTTTATCTCTCCCTTTAGTCTGCTTATCTTTCATGGGAAAAAATATTTTTCAAGCTCATAAAATACAAGGGACTAGAGCATCACCAATCTAGAAAAATGTGTTGAACTTATCATTGTCATTGATGTCAAATAACAAGCATGAATTCTAAAATCCAATTTGAAGAAGTATATGGAATATGTGCACAAACCCCATACAGTTGTGCATGTCTCATAAATACTGTGTAGTCAACAAGTATATCAAAGTGTATATATTACATGCTGACAAGAGAATAAGGGATTTGTTTGGTTCAAGTTAATTTTTTTGTAGACTTGACCACACATAAAGGAAGAATGGGTGTTAATGATGTAGAGAATCCCCTACTTATGGCAATATCGATTGAGTCAAAAAATAAGTTACATGGATGCAAGAGATGTTATAAATTAAGAAAATATTAATGTGTTTTGTGTGTGTGGAGTAAAGAGTAATCTAGATTGGAGAAATCAATGGATTTTTTATTGGAAGAAGTGCATGACAGTACCAAACTGAATCATATATGAAGTTGTAGTCACAAAAAAATGAGTATGCAAAATAAAGGGAAAGTATAGGACATGGTCAGGCATACAAATTCAACAAAGTAAATAGTTAGGTATTCAATATAGAAGAGTAAAAGGAATATTTATACAAGAACATAACACAACAAAATTTGTGAAGCGATGTGTGCAAAGAAAAGGAGTATTGAGAAGTTCGCACAAGAACAGAGTGTGAAAATAAGGAAGCACAAAATAATACAGTTAGAACCATATCTACATAATGGAGGAAGTAAGGGGAAAGGATAGGAGATTGAGGTCTCCTATAGATTGGTTCCTAACTACACAAGTTGGTTCTTTCTTATTATGAGTTCGTCTCATAATACAATTGGTGTCCTCACACATTGGTGCCTGAAAATTTGAGTTGGTTCTCAGGAGAGTTGGTGTTATCATCTATAGATAGGTTGGTTCCTGACCGCACAATTTGGTTCTTGATGATTATGATTTGGTTCTCATAACAGGATTCGTTTCATCATAGGTTGGTTCATGGCAGGTTAATTTTTAGGGGCGAAATATTGCCAATTGGCTATTTTTGGGGGGTTTTTTTTTAGAAAAAAATCGTTATTTGGTCATTTTTAGTCTCTAATATCACCCATATTACATAAAATATGTTTTTTTAATCATAATATTCACCAAAAATTACAATTTTAAATAATAATTTATAGGATTAATATTTAATATTGGCCTATCTATCTATATATTATTTTTTCAATCCAAAATAATTTCCTAGAATACTATACTTAAGTCTAATAATAGAATCCTCAAAATATAACATGGTTCTTGTAAACAACGAGTTGGTGCTTGCATAAGGGATTGGTGCCCCTATCATATGGGTGTCTACAAACTCTATGAGTAGGTTAACACACCATTATTGGAGAATTATGGCTACCAACAATCCATGAAATCAAATATTTTATTAATATACAGTTTCTTTACAAATAATTTGTGCACAATGTTTTTATGTTGTTAATTTATTTGGTATCGATGTGTGATATATAAGGTAGAAAAAATTGTATAAACTAATAAAATTACACTAGATACTAATTCACCCTCCCTTAGTATCTCTTGGGGTTCAACAATTAGTATCAGAGTAGGTTCCTTGAAGACAAACTAATCACAGGAAGGTAGATCACTACGTACTTTAGATTACTACACATATATGGATAGACAAGAAGGTCTCTCAACAAATAGGGAACCATATTTTGATGGAGCCAATTATGCTTTCTTGAGCATAAGAATGGAAGTATTTTCATAGTCACTTGGAATTGATATTTGGAAGGTAGTTGAATGTGGTTATAAGGTTCCAAATACTCCACCAATTGATGCAACTAAGAAAACATTGTATCAATGCAAAGTAAAATCTAAAAATGAAATATTTTATATCCTAGAAGATTCGAATTTTATGAAAGTCGTGTAATGTAAATCAATTAAAGAAACGTGGGATGACGTTCACAACATTTATGAAGGAGATGATATAGTAAAAAGGGAAAACCTACAAACTCATAGAGGACAATTCAAAATTATCAAGCTGAAAGAAGATGAAAATATTGCATATTATTTTCTTCATGTAGATGAAATGGTCAATCCAATTAGAGGTCTTGGAGAAGAATTTGCAAAATAAATTATTGTACAAAAAGTGTTCATATCTATATCTATAATATTTGATTCAAAGGTTTCAGTCCTAGAAGACAGGAAATATCATGAAAACATAACAATGGAAAAAATCCATGGAATTATTACCACTTATGAAATGAGAATTGAAAAACAAAACCCTATAAGAAATGAAGCAACCTTCAAGGTGTCTAAAAGGACAAAAGGAAATAAAGCAGGTTACAAGTAATATTTCCTCTGGTCAATCTGATAGTGAAGAAAAAAACTTTGTGAATACACTTAAGGGAGGTCATGGAAATTGCATAGGTAAGATACATTTAAAATGCTTTGAATGTGCTAAAATAGGCTACTTTTCCTCAAAATTCCCTTATATGGAAAGTAGAGATAGTGATGATGAGGGGGATCATAATCACAATGAAAGAAGAAATATATACAAAGGAGGTAGATTTAAAAATATTAAAAGGTCTATTAAAAAAAAGAAAAGTCTTTATTCCAAAGAGAAATACAACTAATGAATGATGATAATGTTGATGATACAAGAAAACTGATCTTCATGACAATAGAAGAACAACGTGCAAATGAGAACAATGAAGATGAAGAAAATGATGAAGTATATTTTCAAGAACTTGTCATCTATTTAGATTATTTAAATAAATAAAGAAAGAATAATAAGAAACTAAAAGAACACTTGTTGAAGTACGAATAACAAGTCAAAGAAATTAGAAAGAGAGAAGAATATCTAATAGGACAAGTGAAAGAACAAGAAAAAAATCACAAGATGTTGGAGATTGAAATTATCTCCTTGAAAAGGGAACCACAAAATGAAAGAATCCAATTAAGCTATCGACAAAAGTTAGGTATCATTTCTAAATCATTAGATGAATTCATCATCAATCAAAGACCTTTTTCAAAAAAGTATGGATTAGGATATGAACAAGACTGACAACAAATGTTCAATCACAATTATTTATGATATTAAAGAAAGAACAAAATGCTTTGATGATGTGCTTAATAAATCTATCAAAAGGAAATACAATAGAAAGAATAACCAACATTTGTTTCACATAAGCAAAGGAGTTGTTCCATGTACAAGACATCCTACTGCCAACTACCAAACTCTCTTTTTGGTTCATTGTTATTCATGAAATAATTTTGGTCATGAAGCTATAAATTGTAGAGCATTCACAAAAATGAATTTTAGAGATAAAGAAATTTTTTTAGAGTTCCCAAGGTTAGTCATATGAATAAAAAAGTCATAAAATCCAATGAAGTCATGAATAACATTTTCAATGCATTTGGTAACTTGGAACTGGATATTGAATGCTATCAATGCCATAATTATGGTCATAAATCCTAGGATTGTAAAATACAGTTAATAAATGTGCAACAAAATAAAACGAAAAATTTCTTCCTATAAGGAAATATGGCATAAAAGACCAAAAAATAAAGTCAAGAAGAATGTGATTTTTCCTTACATGCTCATGACTAAAAGGGTCACTAAATATAAATAATGGATGTTCCAAACACCTGAAATGAGATAAAGGAAAATTATTAGAGGATAAAAAGAGAAAAAAGAGGCAATATTTACTTTAGAGATGATGGATCTACCAAAATACTCAAAAAATGCATTACGAGTCCTGGAGATAAGAATGCTAAAGCATAAAAATGTTTTGCTTGTTTAAAATATGAAGCACAATTTTCTCAGTGTGATTTGAATATGTGACCAAGGACATGTTCTCACTTTAGAATCCAAGAATTGTAAAATAAGGATGAAAGATATAAGAAAATTGGTATCTTCGACATCTAGAACTCCAAATAATGTGTACACCATAGATGAGAGAGAATAAGAGAAATTTTGTATGGGGAAAATATATGAAAGTTGTCTCTTGCATAGAAAAATTGGTCATTTAAAATTTGATAATATGATAAATATCAACAAAAGGAAAGAAATAAGAAACATCCCCAAGATGGAAAATCCCTTAAATCCTATTTGCAAGCATTATTTACATGGAAAGTACGCAAGGGTAAGTTTCAAAGAAGAAGAATATTCTATAAAAAAACCATTGGAACTAGTGCATACTAATATTTGTTTTCCAATGAGAATAAACGGACTAAATTGTGAGTCCTACTTCATTTTCTTCATTAATGACTATACTAGAATCACATGTGTCTCTTTTCTTAAAATAAAATCAGAAGCCTTTGATATGTTAAAAGTCTTCAAAGAAGTAGTTGAGAATGAAATTCACTTGAAAATTAAGTGCTTAAAGATGAATTTGAGAAATTGTGTGAGAAACATGGAATTAGGAGATATTTGTTAGCCACTGGGACTCCACAAAAAAATTGAGTCATAGAAAGAAAGAATAGGACTGTGTAAGATATGGATAGAACAACGTTAAATGAATCCAAACTATATGACATTTTTTGGACCCAAGTGATTCATGCCACTATCCATATTTTAAACAAGGGACAAATCAAATTTGACAACAACATGATTGCCTATGAACTCTGGAGAGATATACCACCAACGATTGAATAATTCATAGTGTTAGGGAGAAAATTATATATTAAAATAAATGATGAGAATTTAGAAAAAAAATGACTCGAGGACTAATGAAGGGATCTTCTATGTGTACTCCTCGAGAAATAATGCCTATATGTGCCACACTATGAAACTAAAAAAATGGTGGAAATTCCAAATGTGAAAGTAGATTAAACAATCACTCACAAATTTCCAGTATACATGGATGAAGATGATAAACCATCCATTAATCAACAAGAAGAAGAACTATGAGAGGAAGAGTTGTGAAATTATTAACCATGAGAGATCATTAGGATGAGTAGTACCTTATAGTGTAAAAATTGATAAAATGCATTGTGAAATCAAGTAGAGAAGAAACACTCAGTTGAAAGCGATAACTAGTAACCATTATCATTAATCTATGTATGAATGATACATAATATAAATATGGAAATTTGAATATCCCAAGGAGGATTCAAGTTCCTAACTGTAGACATGACCAGCATAGAAAATATCAACATTATAGACATCCCCAGTACACTCAAGACAACATAATCACTTAATTGTGTCATGGTAGGTATGCATGGGTTCCTTTATCCTTAAATCATGAAAAATACCATTCAAAGTGTTGGATTAGGATACTTAGCTAACTGAAAATGGCCATTGTAGCTTGACTCCACTTAAGTGAGGGTGAACTGAAAGTGAGAATCTGAAAACACTGAGTGGGATCCTAAAATATACAGACTAGTCTCCATATATCCTAAACTTGTGCATGAGGGAAAATCAAGTGTCTAGTGGGACCCATATAACATCTCCATAACACTAGGAAAATGGTAACATCATCCTAAACTAGGAAACTGAAAAATAACTAAGGTGGACAAGGGAGCTGTTAGCTACCTATAATTTTCCTATGGTTGCAGTAGGAATTCAAAGGAGTAACCATTTCAACATACGTTTAGATTGAATTCTATCCAATACAGTCTAAGAGGGATCTCTCTTGTCACAGAAACAAATTCACATATACATTTAGCATTAAAAAGCAGTCAAAAGGCTAGATTTCTGATCTAAACTGGATGTTGATAGATTTAAAGATGGTAGAAAAGACAGATAGGAAAAATCATTGGGAAATGGAGGAGAAACTTGAGTCAATCAAGGCTATTATAGAGAAAATAAGAGGGTAATTTCCTTTGTACTCTAAGGACAAGTAGAAAGAGGAAGAAGTCTAGCGAAACAATAGGCATCTATTTGTGGGTGAATATATTGCACCACCTTTAGTAGCAACAACAATGATGCTAATAATTGACACAAAGCACTTAAATGAGAGCAAATTCTATAATAGTTCTTATAAACACATCACAAATGCAATGTCTAATATGAGGAGCACTTAATGAAACGAATTCCTCATATGAAACTAGAGCGAATTAGTAGAAATACACAACAATGAACATGATAAAAAAGAAAAAACAGACTGAATGTAGAGCACCATTATGAATCTCAAAAACACGGGAAATTGTTTCTCATTAACACTTCCAAGAAAGTTACAGGGACAAAAACAAGAGCAGCACGCTTTCTGAATGAGAGTTTCAATGCTTTCCTCATTAATTAAGGTCCTATTTATAATGATATGGCTCATGAGACCAACCTCGAAATAGAGCCCAATTCTATTACAAAATTTGGGGATCGAATCCCGGATGATCAATTAAATCCTAACAACTTCCCAAGGTGGCAGATTCTACATGATTTATACGTAAACAGGAAATATGATGCAATGGACATGATGAGTTCAAAATGGAAATGCAACGTTTGAGAGGCACACTCACTTTCTATGATAGTGATGCTCGAAGGAATCTCCTAAAAGTTTTAGTCCGTCAGGAATGATCAACACCATCGAACCTTTCCCATGCTTCAATTTTGCTTCACACCTGTACTGCTCCTTCCCTCCTTGCACTTTTCACCAAGTGAAATCAATCACGAATGTATATTTCCTTCACGAGGGATCCTAGCCGTCCTTGGACATGGTCCTTTACACAATTTCAAAATCGTTTTCCTTTTTAACCTCCTTGTACCTATAGATCATTTAAAACAACCATATCTGTCGATCCAGTCTCTGCCAGATCGACGTCACCCAAAATGTGATGTCTTACTAGATTCTGCAGTAGCTCCTATCACTAAAACCCATGTGCTTTTGTATCGCAAAATCAATCTGAGTTGTTGATATAATCCCCTTCAGATCTCCACCGCTCAACTGTACGGGTCCTATGAAATTTTTTTGACGCCCCACCTTGTTACTCTATGCACATTTTTAGGCCATGAAAATGCATCTCGTCTATGAATCTGGTCGGCCCAAGATCGTGGTCATTCAACTATGAGGGCCCTATGAGGTTTCATGGTCACAACTTGGCTTATCCTTTGTGTGAGTTTTTGCCACAAAATTATTCACCATAGTAGTTCTATGCCACCCTTAGTTCGCGACCGTCAAAATTTGGAGGGTGTAACCCATTTTGCAACCCTTCACAACTTATCTCTTTGCGCAACCTTATTCCACAAAATCCCTGGATATCGTTGATTTTCCACCGCTAAGTAACCTGCGCCGTCCATTTCAATAGTTGCATAACTTGTTAGAGTCTCATGATATCCTTTACGGTCCTATGATAGGGTATTTTTGGAAATTTTTTTCCTCCTATATTATTTTCCTATTTCCTTGTCATTCGTTCATCTCAAAATGGTGCCAATCTCTTTAAAAGCTAGCACTCGTACAAACCAGCTGCTAACAGGAGAAGTATTAAATAATCCTAACACCCACTCTTAATCCAAACTTGGAACATGTGTTCCCTGCAAACTGAGACCAAAGGTCACCCATAAAACAATAATAAATAAAATAATTTATGATGAAACTAAGTAAATGCGAAAAAATCATGGAAACAACCCCCCCTCCCCCCTCAAAAAATGAGCACTAGGGAACTCAATTAGCCTTCACACCAAGCAAATACCTGAGATAGATAAACTTATTCTGAGTGTAATACTTTGTAAAAATTTATGCAACCTACTTATATGTAGGGAATTAATGTAGTATGATGGTCCTATTGTGCACTAATTCCCTGGTATAGTGCATGTGAACCTCCTTATTCCAATCTGATGCTAGATAGGAAATTAAATATTTTTTCTTTGAAATCAGTCATGTGGAATGTTTTGAGAAAATCATCTATGTATTTGTGTGATAATTTATTCACAGTGAGGTCTAGAATCTATATAAATATTCAAAATCTAAGTTATTCACAAAATATGCAAGAGAACAACAAAAGAGAACAAAATAAAACACATAGATGGTGCCAATAAATGACCTTTCTATTAATGTACAACTTGTATATATTTATGGTACATAATTATAATAAAATGGGGAAAATTAATGAGCCCTTGGAGGTCATTTGGATGCATACAGGTGTCAGGATAGGATGCAACCCCTAAATCCCCCTAGGTTGACCAATACACTCCCAAAACATACCAAAAGGTCACAAATGCAAGTGTGAACATGTATGGAGGCATACTGGATCATAAATGAAGTAATGGATGAACAAATGTGTGAGTCTGTGGGTCTTTAGGATCCAATAAATGCCTAGGAAGACCACAAAACAACCACATTCACACACCAGCGCCCCTAGTCAAACATATTCCATGAATTAAGGGATAAGGAGTGGTCTGTAATCAATGAGGGTGCATGTGTTGACATAATAATCAAATGAGAGTTCCTCAACTATGAGGATGATAAAAGTGGAGCACCTCAATTGTGAGTTAGTGAGCCAGAAATCATCTAATAGACTAATATTGATCAATATAACCTATGTAGGATCATATAACATAAGTACAAGACAAATGAAAATGATTCCTAGGTGTAAGACCATGGTACTAAGGTAGATTAACTCTATAACATGCCCCTTAATCCTAAATTAGTACAACTTATATAAAATTTTTATTGAGGCCTTGGAAACTAAAGCTCAATTCACCTCTTATAACAAAAATCTTTATTTGCCCATGTAAAATGAGGAAAGAGAAAAAACCTCATGGGGGAATCCTCTCTTAAGAATGGACATGATAGGGATGATAAAAAATGTCTTCAACAGGTCCTCTTATTCACTTGAATGAGATGAAATAAAAAATTCTTGGTGATGGACTTGGTGAAGAAGTTGTGGATGCCAAGATCATGCATCAATGCATCAATGTGCTGTAGACAAAGATCGTGTGGAGAGGCCCTTTGATGGTGATCATTTTCTGATGGAGGAGCATCATAAGAATGTATTTTTATGCAAGAATAATCTGATAGAGAAGCATAATCAATCATGGAAAATATATCTTTTCAAACTCTTTCCCAAATAACATTAAAATATTCCACAAAATCTACCTCATGTGTAGCTTCCATATCATGAATAAAACCATGAATCTTCTTCCCAATTTGATGAAACACCTTCATAACTCTGTAAGAAATATCACGAGTCTTTGAAATATCAGAATATATGTCATATACAGAATAAAATATCAGAGGTATGGTGTCTCCATGAGCGAATGGGTCCATAGTGGGAGAAGAGTGAGCAACTACACCACACTGACAGTTGAGCAAACCTGGATGGTCTAGATGTTTGAAACTTGAACCATGGATGGTAAGATCATGTCCAGAATTATGTAACAACAGTCCCATGAATTCCAATTCCATGGTTTTACAACCAATGAATGACATACAAGACATAAAATAAACATACACAAGTGACCTAGCATTGGAAACTAGGAAATTTTGAGATTTTCCAACTAGTGAACTTGAGGGTTGTTGGGTCTTTTTGGCATGAAATGGTTAGGGAAATGAGACTATGAATATTATAGGATGTATATCATCCTTTATATAACCTTAAGAATTGTAATAGGAAGGATATAAATGGGTTGGGAAAGATATTTCAAAACACACATCGGGAACTAGTAAAAAATGACTAGTTTCTAGAGGAAACTTTGGTGAACTTCTTGGGGTTTCTTCCAAGGAAGGGTTTCTCCCATGCAGACAAAGCATGCATAGGATTACCATATTCTTGCATGCACTCCGATATTCTTGCAAAATATGGAACATCAATATTGTTATCCTCAAGGATATTGGTCATGATGTCCATATTCTTTCTGAAGAAAGATCTTTCATGATGTGAACCCTTGCAATAACTACATGTGGGTCTCTCTCTCTCTTTTTATTCATCCTCCTACAGCTTGAATCCTTGTCAATTGAACTGGATATTTCTTTATCTGAATGATTCTTCTATTTATCTCTTTGTTGCTTCAAATCCTTGAATTTATTCTCGCCTTTGGATTTATTTCACACATTAGAAGCAAGGGATTGATCCTTGGTAGATTTTATGGTACCCATTTTCACTAACTTGTCTTTCTCCTAAGTCAATAACTCCATGAAATTTGATAGCACAGGAATCCTCCAATTTTTAGCTATGAGGTTGCTTGAGTGGAATGTCGAAATAAACATAGAATACTCAGGCCCTACCTTAGGAAGGATAGAAAAGATAAAATGATCATCTTTCTTCTCTATGCCACTCTTTTTTAGCTAAAGCAAAAGCTCTTTGAACTTGGTGAAGCAGTCTTGGATTGCTTCATAGTGACCTACAATCGGTGATATTAGCTCATTTTCGAGCTGATGGCCTCTCATCTCATCAGTATTACAAAATAGAGACTCAATATTGAGCCAAACTTCATTGGATATGCCAAGAATGTCTACATGGAATAGAAGATATCTCAAAGTTCTGAGACAAAGCATGTCAAATGCCTCATCAAGTATGTTGAAGTACTTCTCTTTCTCCACATCAGAGTTGTGCTTGGTCTCCTACCCCATCGTGACTCTATACAAGCCTTTTGACCTTAGCTGGATTACCATTTCGGCCTTCCATTAAAAATAGTTGATCGGGGTCATCAATACATGAGTCTACTCCATTATGCTTACGCACTATGTGATAAAAATATTGGTCAACATGTAATGAAAACGCTCAAATTTTTTGAAAAATTACCTAAATAATAACTCAAAGAATCTTAGTTTTGATTTGCACCTCCAAAAAAATATGATGCTATGTGATAATTTCTTCATGATGAGATCTGGTAGTTAGACCAATATTCACAATCTAAGTTATTTAGAAAATATGCAAGAGAACAAAATAACACACATAGATGGAGCCAATAAATGATGTTTATGTTAGTGTACAACTTTTATATATGTATGGTAAATACTTATAATATAACAGGGAAAATTCATGAGCCCTTGGAGCCCATCTAGATCCATACAAGTGCCAAGATAGGATTTGACCCCTAAACTCTGCTAGGTTGACCAATAAGCCCCAACCCATACCAAACAGTCACAAATGTAAGTGTGGAAATGTATGGAGGAATGTTGGGTCATAAATGAAGGCAGGATAGGGATGGGTGAACACTTGTGCGAGTGGGAGAGTCTCTAGGAGCCAATAAATACCCGAGAAGACCACAAAACAACCACATTCACACACTAGTGCCTCTAGTCAAACATATTCCATTAATTAAGGGATAAGGAGTGGTTTGCAATCAATGAGGTAACTTGGGTTGATATAATGATCAAACTAGAGAACGTGAAATATCAGGATGATCAAAGTGGAGCTCCTCAACTGTGATTTAATGAGCCATAAATAATCTAATAGACCAATGTTGATTGGTATAACCTAAGTAGGATCATACAACATAAGTACAAGACAAATGAAAATTCCACCTAGGTGTAATACCATGGTAATAAGGTAGATTAATTCTCTAACACATCTCATTAATCCTAAATCAGTACAACTTATACAAAATGTTTATTGAGGACTTGGAAACTACGGCTCAAGTCACCTCCTATAACAAAGATTTTTATTTGTCCATGTAAAACGAGGAAAGAGGAAAAACCTCGTGGGGAAAATACTCCCTCAAGAATGGACATGACAGAGATGATAAAAAATGTCTTCAATGGGTCCTCTTTTTCACTTGAATGATCTGAAAGAACAAATTCTTGGTGATGCACTTGGTGAAGATGTTGTGGATGCCAAGATCATGCATCAATGCATCAATGCATCAATGTGTTGTAGATAAAGATCATGTGGAGAGTACCTTTGATGGTCATCATTTCTTGATGGAGGAGCATCATAATAATTTATTTTTATGCAATCAAACTCTGATCTAGAATCATAATCAATCATGGAAAAGATACCTCTACAAACTCTTTCCCAAATAACATCAAAAGATTCAACAAAATACGCCTCATGTGTAGCTTCCATATCATGAATAAAACCATGAATCTTCTTCCAAATTTGATGAAGGACCTTCATAAATATGTAACAACACTCATGAGTCTCTTAAATATCAGAATATATGTCATATACATCATAAAATAACAGATGTATGGTTTCTCCATGAGCGAATTGGTCCATAGTGGGAGAAGAGTGAGCAACTAGATCACACTGAGAGTTGAGCGAACCTGGATTGTCTAGAGATTTGAATATTGAACCATGGATGTTGAGATCAAGTCCAGAAATATGAAACAACAGTCCCATGAAGGCCAATTATATTTCTTCCAACCAATGAATTACATACAATACATAAAAGACACATACACAAGTGACATAGCATTGGAAACAAGGCAATTTTGAGATTTTCCAACTAGTGAACTTGAGGGTTGTTGGGTATTTTGGGAATGAAATGGTTAGGGAAATTATTATACGAATTCCATAGGATATATATCAGCATGTATATCACATTTTGGATCATAATAGGAAGTATATGAATGGATGTTTAAAGAGATTTCATAAGACACATCTGGAACTAGTAAAAAATGACTAGTTTATGGAGGAAACTTTGGTGAGTTGCTTGGGGTTTATTCCAAGGAAGGGATGGGGGATTCAGATTATGATATATCATCATGTAAATAAGAAACAAATACATCTGAAATATATATATATGAGATATGGGTTTCTCCCATGCACACAAATCATGTGCATGCTTACCAAGTTCTTGCTTGTGCTCCCATCTTCTTGCAAAATATGGAACATCAATATTGTTATCCTAAAGGGGCTTGGTCATGATGTCCATATTCTTTCTAAATAAATATATTTCAATATTTTAAACTTTTAAACAAATACATGTGTGTCTCTCTCTCTTTTTCTTCATCCTCTTTGACCTTGAATCCTCAATAGTTGAACTGGAGATTTTTGTATATGCATGCTTCTTCTCTTTTTCTTTGTGTTGCTTCAAATCCTTGACCTTATTCTGGCCTTTGGATTTATTTGAAACACCAATGGAAATGTATTGATCCTTGGTGTATTTTATGGTACCCATTTGCACTAAATTCTCTTTATCCTCAGTCAATGAATCCATGAAGTTTTCTAGCATAAGCATCCTCCAATTTCTAGTTGTGAGCTTGCTTGAGTGGAATATCGAAACAAACACAAAATACTCAAGACCTAATTCAGAAAGGATAGAAAAGATAATATGATCATATTTCTTCTCTATTCCACACTATTTTAGCTAAAGCACCAGCTCTTTGAACTTCTTGAAGCAGTCTTGGATTTTCTCATAGTGAGCTAGACTCAGTGAGATTAGCTCATTTTCGAGTTGATGGCCTCTCATCTCATCAGTATTCCCAAATAGTGACTTGATATTGAGAAAAAATCCATTAGGTGTGCCAATAATATCTACTGGGAAGAGAAGATATCTTGAAGTGCTGAGACAAATAATACCAAATCCCTCATCAAGTCTGTTGAAGTAATTCGCTTTCTCCCCAACAGAGTTCGGCTCTGTCTCAGTCCTTATGGTGACACTATATAGGCCTTTCAACCTCAAATGGATTCCTTCCATTGAAAATAGTTGAATGGGTTCAACAATACATGAGTCTACTCCCTTTTTCTTACACACTATGTGATAGAAACATTGTTGTACTTGCAATGCAAACACTCAAATTTTCTGGAAAATTCCCTAAACAACAACTTAAAAACTCTTAGTTTTTATTTGAAGCTCCACAAGCCTCTAATAACATATGATAATTTATTCACAGTGAGATATATGATCTATACCAATGTTCACAATCTAAGTTATTCACAAAATATGCACGATAACAACAAAATAGAACAAAATGACACACATAGACGGTGCCAATAACTAATGTTTCTATTAGCGTACAACTTGTATATCTGTATGGTACATAATTATAATACAAAGGAGAAAATGTGTGATCCCTTGGAGTCCATATGGATGCATACAAGTTTTAGGTTAGGATTTGACCCCTTAAATCACTTAGGTTAACCAATATGATCCCAAACCATACCAAAAAATCACAAATACAAGTGTGAACATGTATGGAAGCATGTTAGTTTGTAAACGAAAGAACTCTAGGCATGGTTGAACACATGTGTGAGTGGGAGAGTCTCTAGGAGCCAATAAATTTCCAAGAAGACCAAGAAACAACCACATTCACACACTAGCACCCTTAGTCAAACATATTCCCTAAATTAAGGTATAAGGAGTGGTATGTAATCAATGAGGGAGCTTGGGTTGACATAATGATCAAACTAGAGTTCCTCAATTATTTGGATGATCAAAGTGGAGTGCCTCATCTATGATTTAATGAGACAAAAATCATCTAATAGACAAATATTGATCAATCTAACATAAGTAGGATCATATAACATAAGTACAAGACAAATTAAAATGCCCCCTAGGTGTAAGACCATGGTAATAAGGTAGATTAATTATCTAAAAATTTGGTCTATGAACCCATGATCCATGAAGCATATGAGATGGAAATTTTTTTTCTCAAAGCCTACATGATGTTCCTCAATCCAGTATATGAAAAACTACTGATGAAGAATTCATCCAAATAAAATACAATCAACAATAAACAAACTCCCTTATGATGCATACATATATTACAGTCAGACTTGCACCTTTCAAATCTTTGTTATAGTTAGAAAGAATTTATGTTGGAATGCAATGCCCTAGGGGCTTTATTGAGCCCATATAATGATTTCCTCATCCTACATACCAAGGAAGAATCATCAGTGTACCCCTCAAGATGTTTTAGGTATATCTCTTCTTCCAAGTCTCCATGTAGGAAGGTAATTTTTTCTCTTCTCTCTAGACAAAGGGAGACAATATCCAATGACTCATATTCCTCATCCATGGAATCCTACCATTTTGGATCATGGAAAGCCTATTTGTATTATTGTGGATCAGACCCCACCATCATGTAGCACCTCTATGGGAGAAGTGTATCTATATGACATAGTGCAAGTTTCTCATCTTGATAATGAGAGCTAGTTATCCTTTAGTCAAATGGATCCTTAGCCATGTTCCTAATAGATTCAATGCAATTTTGAGCCTATTTAGGCATAGGATTGGGAAGGAGATGGATACGAATCTAGATTTGCTTGATCGTCATTCTCAACATCAAGATCTAGTTCCACTTGGTCCTCATCTTCAAATTATGAATCTGAATCATCCGAAGAAGCATCATTATGATCTTCATCATGTGAAATGGTGTAGGTATATTAGATATACCTTCCTCTTTAGTTTTCTGCAGATATTGCAATAAATCTTCATTGAAGTGGAAAATTCTTTCAGTGAAGCACCTCCTGGTTACAATCTCCATTAACTTGTAAGATTTTACATATTTTGCATATCCCACTGATCCACCCAACAATTGGCATGTTGTTGACTTCGACAGGTTTAGCATCAACTTTGAGAAGTTTGAAACTTGACACAACCTCAACAAGTTTCACATCTTGACATGCATTGTCAACTCCAACATCTCAACACGATTATGATAAATTGTCTCTCTATCTTCCAGCCCTCTGTGACAATTGAAATTCGGAACTGTTCTAACTTCTTTGTAACTAAATGCAATGGGTAGTCACCCAAGAGTCTTAGCATCCTATATAAGGATGTATGCTATGGTAAAATATAAGAAAGTAATAGAGAAGTAATCAAATAAGATATATTGGTTTGAATTCTTGAATTTTTTGTGTGCTTACTCTCTGTATGTGTACTGTATTTTCTACTTTGCTTATTCTAATATTCTTCCACCATAATAGTAATTAATTCATTCAATTGAACTGTTGTCCATCGACATGTACATGGGCACCCAGATCATTGGTATCAGAGCTTAAGTTGCGTAGACACTTCTATCAATGTTACCTCACTTATGCTTGTTCAAACACGGGCGCAATACAAGCAGACACTACCTTCAACTTTAGAGAAGATGACCGAAGAAACAGACAATATACATGCAACTAATGAGACATGTATACCGAATATAATTGTGGCCAAGTGGTGGCATCATAACCATGCATACTCATCACTATGAAAAGTATGAAGATAGTTGTCATATTAAAAGGAACTGTATGCCATTATGCAAGCCCTCAATCAGTGTAGACATTACATCTTTGGGGAGGAAAATATCATCCTCACTGAACACAATGCCTTATAGTTCACCACATCCTAGTCGAATTTACAGACAACTCGACAACTCAAGTGGATTAATTACTAACAACAATTTCAGTTGATAATTAAGTATCAGAAAGGTTAAGACAATGTTTCCATTAATTGCCTAAGCTAAACACCCATTACTCTACTTTTCATAGTGATTATTTTGTAGGGTTATGACACTGCCACTTAGCCGCAATTGTATTATGTAGACATGTCTCAACAATTGCATGTCTATTGTCTATTTCTTTGGCCATCTTATATGAAGTCGAAGGTAGTGTCTCTTTATATTGCGAGCGTGTTTGAACAAGAATAATTCAGGTAACTTCGATAGAAGTGTCTATAAAACTTGGTGTATGAATCTAGCTTTGATACCAATGATCTGGGTTCCTAGGCACACATCGGGGGTCAATAGTTTGATTGAATGAATCGATCACTCTTATGGAGGAATCATATTAAAATAAACAAAGTAGGAAATGCACTACACAGATAGAGAGTAAACACATAGACAAAATGGAATAATTCAAACCAGTCTATGTTATTCGATTACTACTATATTACTTACTTGTATTTGAAAATAGTGTGCATGCTTATATAGCATGTTGACACGTTTCGGAAACTACCCATTACGTTCAATTACAAAGAAGTTAGAACAGATCGAAAGTTTAACCATTAAAGATGGTTGGAAGAAAGAGAGACAATCTGTCGTAGTCGTGTCAATATGCTCGATTTGATGATGCATATCAAGATGTTAAACCTGTCAAGGTTGTGTCAAGATTTTAACTTGTTTAAGCTAATGTTGAACCCTTCAAAGTCAACAACATGCCAATTGTTGGGTGGATCACCTAGAAGAATTCATTTTCTACTCTATGGTTGAAGGGATTTTTTTTTTGATGAGATTATGTCCCATGCCTTGGAACCAAAAAACATTAGATGTGGGACATCGGGCTTATGTCCCATCATTGCTTCAAATGGAGTGACCCCATCCACTGATTTGTGAGGTAACTTATTTGAGATATATAAATCATAGTTCATTTTTTTTACCCAAAGACATGGTGTAAGATCAATTTCTTCAAGAAATAAGGTTTCCATCTCTTTCAATGACTCATTATTATTCTCAACTACACCATTTTTTTGTGGTGTGTATGGGATAGAACGTTCCATTTGGATGTACTCAGAAGAACAGAGATGCTAAAAATATCTCTTGATGTAATCCCCTTCATTATCTAATTTGATTTCTTTGATTTGATTCCCAACAGTGTTCTCAACTAATGCCTAGGAAACTTTGAAAGACTCAAACACCTTAGACTTATTCTTAAGAAAACAAATCCAACAAAAATTGGAATAGTCATATATGAAGGTAAAAAAGTATATGGATCCATTTGTAGAATTTGTAAGCAATGGTCATGAAACGTCATTATGTATCAAATCAAGTTTTGAGGAAACTCTTCTTTCCTTCCCAACATCATACTTTTGCTTTGGTTGCTTCCCTACCAAGAATCCTTTGTAGATTCCATTCGAAAACTTTATCGAAGGAAATCCTTCAACCATTTCGTCATTATGTAGCTTTTGCAAGTACTTGAAATTTAAATTCTTGAATCTCTAATGCTAGATTTTACTTGTTTGATCTATGGAAAAAAGTGTGATAACTAATATTCCTTGGACGCATGGTTTGCAACAACTTTATCTATCATCTTCCCAAAAGAGATATATGATATCTCAACTGTCAACTTAAAAATAACTCTCTTTGGTGAACCAATGTGTGTCATCTAATAAACACATAACAAGTTTGTTGCTAAATAATATATATATATATATATAGAACACTATATAACACTCCATGTTTGAATTCTATTGTTCCATTTCCTACTGTCATAGCTGATTTTACCACACATGGTGAATCACATTTTTATGGCCTTCCATGTCCCTCTGTAGACTCCTTAGACCCCATGGACCATTTTTGTTCCTTTGATGTTTCCAATATCATCCCTAAAAACATGAAAAATTTTCCATACACGACTTTTAAACCCTTTCTCGCGTATATACGTGGGTTTGAACCCTAAAACCAAGTACATCGAGATGTGTGCAAGAGGCCAAATTTTTTTGGAGTTTTCTTTGATGTGGATCTGACTCACTTGTCTCCTGGCCTTCCCTATTCCTTGAGATCACTCGGATTCAACCTTTCATTACCCCATTGAAGAGCTATATAAGGAACCCTTTGGATACATTGAAGGCATGAGGAATTGAGAGCAAGAGAACTATAGTCCATTGTTGTCGGAACTTGTGCTTGAGTCTACATCCCTTTGTCCCTTGGAGCACTGTTGTGTTCTTCCCAATATTTACCTTTGCTTGTGAGCTTGCTATCGAGAGATGGAGGATTGAAGTGGTGGAGGCCCAAGTGGGGGACTCAGTTTCTCTGATTCGTAGACGTGCTGAAAAAGGTTGTATTCATTGTAATCTCTGATTTTATATTAATAGAAATATATTTTCCTATCCAATAATATGTATTTGAATGAATATTTGATCCATGGATGATTTCAAATGCTTATATGTTATTGATTATATATGCTAGAGTAGGTCTAACATAATTATATATAGCATGCTTGTCTTTTTTTATTGAATGTTGACGAAGCAATTTATCAATTCAAGATGGAGTTGGAAAGCTCAACGGGGATCTACATCAACCTTCTGGAATAAGGTACGAATCGAGATCCTTTAGTGTTAGATATTTGGTTTCTCTTTCATATAGGAAAGGATTGATTTCTGGAGTTAGGATGTCTCTTGTGGAACCCTAAGCCATAGGAATTTCTCTCCATAATAGAATTGGTGACTCCGCTAGGGAGTTCCTAGTAGTTGTCCTTTGGGGGTTTTTTATCGGCATTCAATGTTCTTGAATTGCTCTTATTTATCTGTTTCTGAGTCAAGTCTAGGGGTATGTTTTCTTGGTAGTGTCTGATTGGTGTGAATCTGGTCTCAGTTTATCTATTTGCCTTTCTTTTATACATTTTTCTTCTTGTATGTGAGTTTTTAACTCATAGTCGCGTGTACACATGGCTTTGACTGTTATATCCACGTACATACGTGGGTCCACTACGAACAGTTGCGTATGCACTAAGTTTTTCCTTTTAGAGGAAGATGGATTGTTGCTGGGTGAAATTTGATGATTATTGAGTCTCCTTCGATACTGCTAGAGTCTGTATACACCTCTATATCTAGCCAGAGACACTTTTTTTAGGGTAAATTTTTTTTTTAAGAATGTTCTTGTCATTGCATTTTCGATTTTTTCTTTTGGGATTAGTGCTTTAGATTTATTTTATCTTAGTACTTTGTGTGAGTGTTGTTTTATTGTGCTTGCAGAGTCTGGGGGTGGTAGAATCATTCTCTTTCTTTAGTATCTCATTTTTATTCAAAAAATCCAAAAATATTTACTTCTTTGCATCATTATGCATTGCACTTTTCACTTTGCATGGTACTTGCACTAGGTTTGCTTAGAGAAGTATTAGTTAGGCTTTCATATAGGAATGACTGCATTTGTCATTTGAAGAAAATTTTGCATTTCATGTAGTAGCATTCCATGTTTGTCATTTGACACAATGCATTTGCATTGATTGTTAGGTGTGCATTTTACTTCAGGTTGCGTCATAACACCATTGCTTGCACGATCATCTACCTTTTTGAGTAATAAATCCAAATAAAATGAACACTTAATTAAAATGGATTACACAATTTTCTTTGATAGGGTACACCAACAAGATTAGGTTTTAGGGTCTTGGAATAGTTCATTGTGAGTAAATTCTCCAAGACCACTAAACAACAACATGTATGTGTTTGTCCAGGTGAGAGTGTGAAATTCCTTGGTATAATTAGTTTTTCTCAGGATCCTCCTCTTACAAGGGAGTTAAGCATGAGGCAGTGTGAGCGGTTATTGATTGTGATGACCCCTAGTCATAACTAAGTAGCACCGAAGATATTTCCAGGATTGTATTCGTATCTAGGGGCTCTTTTGAGAGTTTCGGGATTTGCTACCTTGCCCATACGGTCAATCCTACATGTGACTGGCCTCCTGAGCATTGATTATATTGAGGTGACCTTAGTTTCCTTACCTAGGTTATCGACGGGGTACTTTGCAGGGGTTTATTCTACGGGTGCCTCAGCCAGGTTCGGGTCAGACAGTACAGTCGCTATATGCGTTGAAGTTGAGGGCCACAATAATTGGTTATGAACCTCTGCTTGTTGTGTATGGAAGTCTCAAGCCTCTCCTAAGCGAGACATACCTGCTTCATTTGGGAGCTCACATATCCTACCCTTGTTTTCTTGTGATTGGATTTAGATTATATTTGTGTATGCTCTATGCACATTAGCTTGCTTAGGATTTGTGTATTTAGAGAGTCTTTTTCATTTTTTGAGTCATTGTGTATTTGGGGGCGGCACCTCATTGTTCTCGTCATTTAGCAGGACTTCCACCTTCTACATATCCTCCTCCTTTGGGAGAGGGAAGCAGACGGTCCAGGCGACTACTTCTCACATTGATTCACACATGATGGGAGATCATGAAGATGAAATTCCTGAGCTACCTTCTTCACTTTATGAGGTTGAAGAAGAAGATCCTACCCCTATATATGACCCTTCACCTGATATACCTACACACTCTGGGTATGATCCTTCACGTGATATACCTACACACTCTGGGTATGATCCTTCATCCACAATTCATCGGTATTGGATGTCGGGCGACGAGACTCATCATGAACTTCCAAGCACTAGTTATGGTAGTTATGATATGTCTAGTACTCCTACACATGATTCTGTACCGCATACGCGAGTCGTATTTTGAACCTGACACTATGCCTGGGGGCATTCCTAGTCACTTCCATGTGGAGAGATTTGGGAACTCAAGTCACATTGCACCCTCCATCCCAGTGGTGGAGGTCACATCACATGTTCGTCCTAGACCTAGTTCTAGTAGTCCTATTCAGATACCAAAGCCAAGACAAGTGATTGTAGGGAATACCACTTACGTGATTTCACATGTCCCTTCGTCCTCTATTCCTAGTTTTTCGAATGCTATTCCTCCCCGACATTCACATGGTCCTTCAGGCTGAAATGTTGGTACGAGTCATGTCCATGTTGCTGCTAGTCACGTAGTTGTGTCTCAAAGTCAAGTACCTCCTGTCGTGTCGGGAGGTCATATTCCTACTTCTGGAGATTATATTCTTACTTCTGGAACTTCTATTCCTACGTATGTAGTTTCTCATGGGACATCTCTAGGACTTCTTATGGACCATATTGGACCATAGTATGCACAAAGTTATTCACCATATGGGTACAGGTATCAACAACCTGCTTACTCCCCGAATTATGTCTTTGTAGCCCCAAATAGTCAAGGTACACCACATTATGGTGCTTCCATGCCACTGTACACAGGTCAAACAAGAGGAGGATACCATGGCCATGTCCATGGTCGTTACGGTAATCAGTCCTATGTGAACCAAAATTATCAGGGAGCGCCTCATAGACCTGCTCAACCTCGGATCCCTTTCCTCGCAACGTTAAATCTTCCTGACTTGTTGAGACTAACGAATGATCTGGTATCTTATGACTTGGCTTGGCTAGTTGTCCCTGCGAAGCTTCCCTCAGACATTCCCATGTTTGAGGGAAAACCAGGAGAAGAACCGAGTGAACATGTTACTAAATTTCACCTATGGTGCTCTTCTAACTCCTTACACAAAGATTTGATCCATTTAAGGCTATTTCAATGTACCCTCACTGGGCTTACCGTGAAATGTTACATAGAGCTACCTGGGGGGGAATTCACTATGTTCGATGACCTAGCTGATAATTTTCTCAACCACTTCCAGTTACCAATGCGTTACGATGTTGGTACGGAACTCTTGTCAACATTTTGGCAAGATAAAGCCATGCATATCTCGGACCATATCCAAGAGTGGCGTAGACAAAAGAGATTGATTAAAGCCTTCATACCGCTGAAGTTTCTCCTCGAGTGGTTCCTTAAGTCATTACTACATTATATAGAAAATTATGTTTCTACATCTAGAGTTCAGAATGAGGAACAAGCCATTTTTAGGGCATAGGAATTGGAATTGATTTTTGCGCAATTTGGTTTGTTATATGAGATCATTCCTGATGCTCCATGTTCTAGCTTCGACCCTAAGGTCAAACCTAGACCACATGCTGATGGCATTGTTGGTTGTATGAGTACCAAACCTACGAATTCAGTTGTGAATTAGGTCAGTCAATTATCTATCAACCAATATGCTTCAAGACAAGCCATGGCTTCATCTCAACCCACCAAAACGGTGAGTGTGCTTTCGGTACAATCGTCAGACTAGAAGGCTAACCAGCAACTTGGAAGGAATAAGAAGAAGGGTAAAAACAATTGTAAGGGTAGGAATAAGAATGGAAATGCCAACTCTAATGACAAGAACGCCTGAAATGTTGGTGGGGACAAGAAACCTAAACGTAAGGTTAAGTTTCCTTACAAGTTATGTGAGGACCACCTCATTCACTTGTGCCCTTGGATAGAAGAAGCCTCAAGGTTCATAGCATAGGGCCCAACTGTGTTGACTAACCCTTAACCTCATAATCAAAATATGAACTTGAGGACCCATGATCAGTTTGGTGGGGATCAAGATCCCCTGGAATCTTGTAGTGGTCATGGTTGCATCAACATGGTGCGTGCTGCTAAGGTTGTGACTCGTGTGAAGGACTATGGTTCCTCACAACCTGGCCTTGGAAAGCAACCTGCTCCACCTAAGAGTCCTTTGCATATTGAAAAACCTATCGATAAACCTTAAGTTGATCCTCACATTCCTAAGGGAGTCCTTAAGCGTTCAAAGCACAATCCTAATTCTTGAGCCACCTAGAACTATTCTGTTGTTGAGGATTTGGGCCACACTCCTTGTGTGATGTCTGCACTTGAAGTACTTCATAGTTGTCCTTCACAAAGGAAGGATTTGCTTTCTACTCTTGGTGTTAACGATGATAATTCTTCCTTCGTCATCAGATTTGAAACCATAGGACTACAGTCTCATGTGCCTTACTATGTGTCGCTCTTAATTCATGTAGAATGTCTTAATAAGACCGTCAAACAAACTATGATTGATGAAGGAATTCCTGCTTCCGTGATGTCTTTGGCATGTTGGAAGGGTTTGGGTTCCCCATATTTGTCTAAATTTGCTACCATGTTGACTGTGTTCGATGGTAGATCATTTTTGCCACACGACATTCTTCCTTCTATTAAGGTCCGTTTGGGAGGGAAGACCGTCACGATCGAGGTCGAGGTGGTTGATGCACCCCTTGACTATAATCTGTTACTGGGTAGGAATTGGATGTACAGTATGAAAGCCATAGCTTCTTCTCTATTCAGAGTTGTATGCTTTCCATTTAATGGGAATATAGTTACGATTTATCAAATGTCATTCAAGAATCCGTATGCTACCACATTTTCAGGAGCTTCTGTTTCGATTGTCGCGCACTCATAGCTGGCAACTGGGAGTGTGGGTGTGGGCATGTACCCATCCCTTACAGGATCATTTAGTTGTCATGCACCTGTTATCATGATTGAGTCTACTTTTGGTGAGGCTTTTTTGTCATTGCGTTCGGTGTCTTTTCGCACCACCCATATGGAAGATCCTTGGATTCTTCCTACACCGAGTCCTTTGCATGAGCCCATCTGAATGGACATGCCATTGCTTACAACTATGATAGCATATCAAGCTAATCTCGGATGTGTTACAGAGCCTAGTCCTTCCTCTTCGCGGATGAAGGAGGAGGACCCATATGTACTTCCTGCATGGGAAGTTCAGTCTTCTCACACACATGACTTCCTTGATAGTGTTTTTCCGTCAAGTGAGGCTATTATTGAGGCTATGTCTGGGGTTGAGCCACCTTGGGAAGAGTTGCATCATAGATCTTATTTTCTTCCCAAGATTGACCATTTGTAGTGTGAAGACTTTAGGGAGATTCTTAGTGAGAGAATTGGTAGTACCATGGTTTCGTTCAGCTCTCATGGTCCGATGGCTAATGGAAACATGGAAAATATATCTCCTACCATCCCTATCAATATCTCTCGTGATCCTGGAAAGATTGAGAATGTCTATATTGGGGAAGAATGTTCCCATGCTTATATTCAAGAGTATACTGAGCTATTCAAAGAATTTCGTGATGTATTTGCTTGGTCATACGAAGAAATGCCAGGTATCGACCCTTGCATTGTTGAGCATGAAATTAAAACTTATCCCAATGCTAAGCTTGTTTGACAATGCTTGCATGCGGTGAATCCTAGAAAAGCACCCGCGATTAAGGCTAAGATAGAAAAATTGTTGAATGTTAGTTTTATCTATCCCGTTCCCTTGACAGAGTGGGTTTCAAACCCTGTTCTGGTTGATAAGAATCAGGGAACGATCTGCATATGCACTGATTTCCATGACTTGAATCGTGCATGTCCTACAGATAATTTTTCCACACCATTTATTAATCATATTTTGGATGAGTGTGTAGGAAGCGAGGTATTTTCCTTTATGGACAGCTTTTCTGGATACAATCAGATACAGATCAAACCTGAGGACCAACATAAGACTGCCTTTATTTGTCCTTGGGGTACCTTTTCATATCGAAAGATGCCTTTCGGCCTTAAAAATGCCGAAGCCACTTTTCAGTGGGCTATGACATTGATCTTCCATGATCTCAAATCAATTATCGAAGTCTTTTTGGATGACCTTGCTGCTCATTCTCCTTAGAGGATGCGTCATTCCTACCATTTGAGATTAGTGTTCGAAAGGTGCCACCATTATTTGGTCAGATTAAATCCTCACAAGTGCATATTTTGCGTGAAGTCTGGTCGCTTATTAGGGTTCATTGTCTCCAAAGAGGGTATAAGAGTCGACCCTTTGAAGGTTGAGGCAATACTTCAATTGTCTCCCCTGAGAAACATTAGACATCTTCAATGTTTGCAATGCATGGCAAACTTCTTACGGAGATTCATCGTGAATTTTTCCAATTTGACTAGAGGCTTTATGCATCTTTTGAAGAAGGACACTACCTTTTGCTGGGATTAGCGAGCCCAGGAGTCCTTCAATGCGCTTACGCGAGCCTTAGCATCAACCCCGGTAATTATTCCACCCGACTATAGTCGTGACTTTCTACTTTATGTGGCCGCATCCACAGAGACGATTGGTATGGTTTTGGTTCAATAGGATTAGGAGCTCCAAGAGCATGTCATGTATTATCTGATTCAAAACCTTATAGATGCGGAGATCCATTATTCCCAGGTGGATAAGCTTTCCTTAGCTACCGTTCATGCAGTTCAAAGATTGAGACACTATACTCTCCTTCTCTAGACCTTCGTGGTTGCCCATGTCAATCCATTTCAATTCATCCTCACTAGAAGGATGATAGGGGGAAAGTATAATAAGTGGATTTTCATCTTGCAAGAATTCAATCTCGAGTTTGTTTCGGCAAAATCGAAGAAATCGTTGATTTTTGTGGAACTTATATCTGATTTCTAGAGCAAGGAAGAGGAGGAGGCTTGTGAAGATATGTTTTTTGATGAGCACATCTTCTTAATATCAACTTTGGATCCATGGCATGGAGATATTATCATATATTTACAAACATTGAAGGTCCCCATTCACCTTTCACGGGATGAACAATGATGATTACGTCATGTATCCCAGAGTTACCTCGTAGTGGATAACACATTGTACCACCGTGGGGTAGATTCCATTTTACGTGATCATTTAACTCATGAGGAGGTTGAGCTTGTGCTGGATGATTTCCACGGTGGGGTGTGTGGTGGTCATTTATATGGGCTTTCTACAGCCCAAAAAATATTGAGAGCGGGTTATTTCTGGCCATCGATCTTTAAATATTGTGTCAATGTGTCCAAGAAGTGCCACCCTTGCCAGGTGTTCACACGTAATATGCACTCACATCCTGCCCCGTTACATCCAATTATCACTGCCATTCCCTTCACTAAGTGGGGGCTCGATTTCATGGATTGCAACCCAGATTCAGTTAGGGGGCATCATCATATTATCGTGGCTATTGATTACTTCATAAAATGGGCTGAGGCTATGCCCATAATTAAATCTGATGGTGAGATAGCCGCACACTTCGTATTCAACCATATTATTACTCGGTTCGGTATTCCAAAAGAGCTTGTCACTGACGATGGTAGGAACTTTCAAAATCGGATGATGGAAGAGTTAGCCTTGAAGTTAGAGTATAAGTAGGAGCATTATTCTTCTCATTACCCTCAAGTGAATGGACAGGTTGAAGTAGTGAACAAATCACTCAATTCCATTCTCCAACGAACCATCGCACAAAGCAAGACCAATTGGCATATCATGTTATATCCTACTTTGTGGGCTTATAGGACCATTGTTAAAACTGCCACTAGTTTTTCTCCATATCACCTTGTACATGGAGTGTAGTCTATATTACCGGTTGAGTGTGAGATCCCTTCTTTGAAGATAGCCATAGAGCTCTTACTGGATACTTCCTCATTGGAGGAACATTTGGTCCATTTAGAGTAGCGTCGAGACGCTTTAGTGGCTCTAGAAGTGAATAAGCATCGCACTAAGGTTCTGTATGATAAATCTGTTCATCCAAGGAAGTTTAGTGAGGGAAATTCGGTCCTTTTGTGGGATCAAGCTAAAGAACCCTTGGGGGAAGGAAAATTCAACCCATGTGGCATGGTCCTTATGTGGTTAAACGTGTGTTAGAGAAGGGTGCTTATGAGCTAGTATATTATGAAGGGACGACCTTGGCAAAGCCTAGAAATGGGCTCTATCTTAAAAAGTACTATGCATAATTTTCAACCAGGGCTAACTATTGTATATTATTGTACAACATTTTTCATAGTTAGGTTTTTCTTATGGTGATTGGGTTTGTTGATTAGCTTTCATTTCTTATGGTAGATATCAATGGAGTCTTCCATCTATATAGGATTTGTGGATGGTGCAAGCTGTCACACTCAACACTCAACCTCTACTGCTTGGGTGATTTATACTCCTATGGGTCAGGTATTGTCTTCAGGAGGCGTATGTTTACAGCCCTCTTCAAACAATGTTGCTGAATATAGTGTCATTATTGAGCTTCTACGGGATGCCATTTCACATAGTGTTCTATCTCTTGAGGTACATCTTGATTTGGAGTTAGTAGTGTCACAGCTTAATGGCTTGTATCATGTTAGAGATACAACATTATTACGGATATTCTTATGTGTGATATTGTTAGAATGGCAATTTGACAACATAACATACATACATGTTCCAAGAATTTATAATCAGGTTGCTGACTCATATGCAAACTATGTGTTAGATTGGCATGTGTTCATAGACACTAAGCTCATCACAAACATACATTTTTACACATGTAAATAAATAAACCGATCATCATAAAAGTTTTTCATTAAACATCCAAAATGTGATAATACATAGTGTTATAATACAAAAATGGGGCTTCCAAGCCACCAAAATATAAATACATGGTAGTACAAAATGTATCACTCCCAGGTATCTAAACTTGGGGAGGAGGAGGGGGGTTCTGATCGTGGAATGTCACCATGACTCTAGCTAGTTTTCTAAACAACCACACCCATGCTTGTGGCACACCCACCACCTAACATTGCATGCCCTCAGGCAGGTCCTCAACCCACACCATGGGTACCCTGTGTGTCATCCGCATGAAGTTGGTATGAATGCTTTGGAGCGTTTGCTCTGCATCCACACCCATAATGTCATCTCCTCTTCCCCTTCGTCTATGAAAAGGGAAGCCTTCAGGCCGTCATGGTCCTACATCTACATACATATGATAGGATGTCACTATGTGTTCACGAAAAAACATGTCTTTTTTATTCCATATATCAAAAAACACACACACACAAAAAATAAATAACTCAAAAATCTTAAAAAGAGGGTTGGGATTCGTTACCAATTTCACTATATGCTGATCCTAGTGGTAATTGCATGTTGGGGTCTCCCCAAAAATCTATCCCCACATAGGGGTAATCATCGTTGGCAACTATATGTCGTCGCCACCATAGAAATAAATCAGCTGGATAGGGGTTGGACACCCTACCTCAACCCAGTCTGTGCATCACATCTACCCAACGTCGTTGGGCCAGATCTTGAACCCCGTGAAGAGGAACGTCAACTCTAGGGCTCAATCCTGGAACATGCTCAAAGAAAAACGTGTTCAGTATGCTACTGAAACCAAAGTTTCGTACTCTACCCATCTTCCACTCACTGAGAAGGTGTTTCATGTTGCCCAGTAGTATAGTGCTCCAATCGTATACCATGGGTCTCATGCACTCCATCGCATAGAACATCAGAGGCTGTGAGGCCAGGTGGAGTGAGGCTATCCTTGCTATCCTGCCCAGTGTCAGTAGTATGGTCTTTAGGCCTAGCACCTATATGGAGTTAGTTGGGATCTGACTCCTGACCTTCTCCGTGTCCGGATAACAATACACGGCTATGTACTCATCTATGGTGAGGCCACCTCCGGGCCTGTGACATTGTAGGTTCACCACTTCCCCCCGTCGAGAAATTCCAATAATAAAGTATATGTCCCCCACTTCTATGGTGAGGGACATCCCATCGATCTGGAAAGACCTTGAGTTAGGATCCCAGTAGTCTACTAGCATCTACAACAGTCTTGGTTTGGCTCTTAAGCCACCAAGACACCAAAACCTGTAGAGCCCACATGCACGAAGAGCCTGTTGTGCCATTAGATCACCATGTACTGCCTCTTCTACATCCTCGTGCTCACGTTCTCTCCATTCTAGAACCATCCTGCACATTTAAATCAAGTTTGGGTCATTAGAAGTCTTTGAAAAACTTGACCCCATCCGCATACGTGACTGTTTGCTAAACAACCGTGTATGTACGTGACTTTGAGGGATTTTTCTATGGATATCAAGCCCTATACATGGAAAAATCCTTGATTTCCGCTTGGTCCGAGGTGCACACTTTAGGATGGCCTAGAAATCAAAATTGACCATGGAAAATTGAAAATTTTACATGAAAATGAAAGAGCAGGGAATGGGAAATTACCTAGAAAAAAGGTGTCAGATTCCGTTGGCTGGATCTTCCAAAATTCACGTTTGAATTTCTGAGCTCAATTGGGTAAAAATTTCAAATGTTATATAATGTTTTGAATTTTTTACTATTTATAAAAAAATTTCAAATTTTTGAAATTTTTTATCCCCTTTTCTATAGTTTCGGACCATTTCTAATCCTTTTGGACTGTTTTTTACTAATATATGATGTAGGAGACCACTTTGAGCATCGTTTCGACCATTGTTTTGACCCATTTGTGCCGATTTTAGGTATCATGTTTAAACTAGCATATAGGTTAGGTTTCACCACTGTTTGCATTTTGCATGACCTTAGGACCATTTCATCATAACCGTAGGTACGAACCCATTCTATCTTATCATGGAACCTTCTTGTTGTTTTAAAAGTGGCATGATTTGATTGGTATAGCTTAACCTTACATGGGTACCCCAGTTAGCGCCTTAATTTCATTTGGTGCCCATGCCGACAGTTTTGTCCTTTAGGGTGTGGGAGTCCATTGTATAGTATTGCCATGACATTTCACAAGAGCCTCATACTCCTCTTGATCTTTTGCTAGCATATTTCCCCTGGTCTCCCTTATGTCAAGTTGTAATTGCATTATCATGAGCTTTGCCTACCTCATTTGAGCCTTATGTTGGATTCCCTGACTCTGAGTATCAGCCATATAGCCGGAGCTTGTCTCATGTCTAGCCACAAAGAGCCATTTTGTATATCCTTTGCAGCTTGATTCCCTATTTTTACTGGGAAGGGAATTTCCCCCGAGTGTCGCTATCCTACACATGTGTCCTTGCATTGAGCATAGGTATGTTCTACTGCTTGGAACTAGTTTGTTTGCCCATTTGACACTCGTCTCCTCCTAGTCTCTAACTTTAGAGCAATTTTATTCTTTTTCAATATTTTCAAATATTTGGAATAGTCCAAAAAAATTAAAAAACCAAAAATCCAGACAAGGAAAGATGATATCTTTGGTAGTAGTCGAGTCGTGTCGCCTTCGAATAGAGCACTGTATATCACATCTATTGGTTGGGTTAATATTTTGACTTTAGGAGCTATACTCATTTATCTGAGTTTATATCCACAAACTAGTTAAGCTTCCAGTCCCTATGGAGCCTTTGTCGATGTGTCTGGTGTCGTAGAGATGTCCTAGTTTTTCATATAGAGTCTATGCTACCTAAATTTAGTCACCATTCACCTTTATGCTCTTGTTTGAAGGAATTTGAAACCTGAGTTAGCCATTCCTCAGTTATCTTGACTTTGCATGTCAGCCATTCCCAGTACAGTTACTACTTCGTTCACCTTATGATCCAGTCCTTCCACATTATACATCTTTGCTAAGTACCTTGTGTTGGATGATCGGGGATACCTTAATTCCCTCCTTCCAGCAAATTTCATCCCATCGACTTCAGATCATTTATTCTGGGATAGGAATCTAGAGTCATATTTGAGTGCCTTGAGACTTGCAGTCATCAGTGGCAATTTCTCTCGCCATCGACAATTTTTTGGGAATACATCAATGTCCCTTGATCAATGGATTCTCTCAAGTGTTCGACCTCAACACATTTATTCACACTTGTTAGTTTGCACTCTAGTACCTTCATTCCCATTTTCATTATTGGTGGGTGATCTCGCGTCTGTTAATAGTATACATCCATGACCAGTAATCAGATGATGGACTACTATGTTCGACCTCGACACCTCTATTCACATAGTAGGACATGTACTCGTAGTAGTTTGTGTACAATACCTTCCAGATTGGTGGCATATCTTATATGCTACCTCCTTGATCATGCTAGTGTTCATGAGATTTCAGCTCTCATGACTTGATTCTAGTGTATGTTAGACATTTATGGCCATTATGGAGATCTTGATCCATTATATATCTTCAGTCTTTATGGATATCATGATCCTTTGTATATCTTCATCATGGAGATTCTGATCTATTTATATTGTACGTGGCGATGACCACATATGTCATAGTGTATCATGCCTATTCATGGCCATTATACTCTTATGTATCCGGGACTACTATATGTATTCGCAGTTATGTGCAGAGTTGTATCATTGTATAGTGCTGATTGGATGGCTGGTTCTTCCACTGGGTTCTTCATCACTTCACTTCAGGGATGGACTTATAATGTATTTCAGCCATCGTATGACCCCTCTGACCTCACACATTAGGGGGCATCTATTATGGATGATTTTACCACACATGGTCAATCACATTTTTATGGCATTCCCTATCCCTCTACAGACTCCTTAGACCCCATGGACCATTTTTGTTCCTTTGATGTTTACAAGATCATCCCTAAAAACATGCAAAAATTGCCATACGCGACTTTTAAACCCTTTCTCGCGTATATATGTGGGTTTGACCCCTAAAACTACGTACATCGGGATGTGTGCAAAAGGACAAATTATTTTGGAGTTTTCCTTGATGTGGATCTGACTCACTTGTCTCCTGGCCTTCCCTATTCCTTGAGATCACTCAGATTCAACTTTTCATTGCCCCATTGAAGATCTAGATAAGGAACCCTTCGGATACATTGAAGGCATGAGGAATTGAGAGCAAGAGAACTATATTCCATTGTTGTCAGAACTTCTGCTTAAGTTTGCATCCCTTTTTCCCTTGGAGCACTATTGTGTTCTTCCCAAGCTTTCCCTTTGCTTGTAAGCTTGCTATCGAGAGATGGAGGATTGAAGTGGTGGAGGCCCAATTGGGGGACTCAATTTGTCCGATTCGCAGACGTGCCGATAGAGGTTGTATTCATTGTAATCTCTGATTTGATATTAACATAAATATATTTTCCTGTCCAATAATGTGTATTTGAATGAATATTTGATCCATGGATGATTTCAAATGCTTATATGTTATTGATTATATATGCTAGAGTAGGTATAACACAATTATATATAGCATGCTTGTCTTGTTTATTGAATGTTGAGGAAGCAATTTATCAATTCAAGCTCGAGTTGGAAAGCTCAACAGGGATCTACAACAACCAGCCGGAATAAGGTATGAATTGACATCCTTTAGTGTTAGATATTTGGTTTCTCTTGCATATAGGAAAGGATTGATTTTTGGAGTCAAGTTGTCTGTTGTGGTACCCCAAGCCATAGGAATTTCTCTTCATAACACCTACAACTGGGATCTTAAAATAAATTCACATGTGAATGCTTGGACCATCAGTGAGATATAAAGAATAAAATGACTCTTTCAAGGAAACAATGTAGTTATAGGATGAATAATCTATGAGGAAGACTTGAGATTTTGAAAATCTATCCTTTAATGCATGTAATCTCTCGTGACAATTTGTATTCCTTTCACTTTCTGGGAGAGAAATATGGTTCTATTAAAAAAATTTGGCCATTTGATCTATATTTTTATTCATACATGAACTCTCTACATGGTTTCCTTTCTTACAATAGGTACACTGGGTCTTTTCAAACTTTTTCTACTTATTTTTCTTGGAACCTAAGGCTCCATCTGATGGATTAAGATCATCCTTTGGTTTGGATTCAATATTTTTCTTATCCTTTCCCTTATGATTCCCTTGGCTCCCCAACCAAAATATCCTAATTCTTGGAGGATTTTAGGGCTCCCATTTGGATCAATTTGTCTTGTTCTTGGATTAGGGATTTAGTGAATGCATATAGTGAAGGAATTTTCTAGTTTGGATTTGTAAATCTCCTAGAGTGGAAGGTGGAAATGAATACTAAATATTCATGGAAAAGACTACTTAGAATGGATAGCAGCAGTTTCTCATCCTTCCTCTCAATTACACATTGTTTGAACTACATTACAAAATACTTGAATTTGGTGAAGAACTCTTAAATGGTTTTGAAACTGTTGGGTTGTAGAGGAATTAATCCATTCTCCAAAATGTGACCTTTCAAATCATCTTGATTTATGAACATAAATTTGAGCTTCATCCAAATCTCACTTGAGGTTTTTAAACAATCATTATGGAAGAGTAATTATCTATAGATGTGAATACACGAAAACCAAAATATTTATCTAACTTTTTTAGGTACTTTGATTATTCAATAAATGGTTGAGGTTCGACCTCCTATCCTATTGTGACCTTGTACAAGATCCTCATGTGCAAGGATAAATGCATATATTCCTTCCAATCCAAATAATTGAAACTTGTGAGGATTCTTGGTATCAAGGGAGTTGAATTCTCCATTTTGCAGTTGTAACAACAACACAATTTTTACTAAAAACTTCTCAAAACCTGCATAAAATTTTCAAATAAAATATAAACCAGCTTTGTAGAGATATGATACCATGTGAAATTATGAACCATGGTATATCATCAAGCTGAGTAAAACCTTACGGTGAAGGAATTACAAAGAATGATGAATTGCATTGTAAAAACTGATAAAAATGCATTGTGAAATTATGTGGAAAAAAAACACCCAATTGACAACAATAACGGTTAATCATTACCATTAATTTGTATACGAACAATACATGATACAAAGAAGGAAATTTTAAATCCCAACAAGGATTCAAATCCCTGACTATAGACATGAATATCATAGGAAAAATCAACACTGTAGACATCTTCAGTGCACTCCATACAACTAAATCAGTTAATAATCAATTAAATGAGTCATTGTAGGTCTACATGGGAAGTTTTATCCTAAAATCATGCAAAATTCAATGCAAAGTGGTTCATTAGGATACTTGGCTAACTAAACGTGGCTATCAGAGATTGAATCCACTTAATTTAGGGTGAATTAAGGGTGAGTCTCTAAGAGCACTGAGTGGGCTCCTAAAATATAGGGATTGGTCTTCATTTCTCATAAACTCATGAATGTGAGTGCATCAAGTGTCTAGTGAGACCAATATAACATCTTCATAACACTAGGAAAGTGATAAAATCATCCTAAACTACGAAACTGACAAAATAACTAAAGTGGATAAGGGAGGATTATTGAATAATACTAACAAAAAAAACAAGAATAATTACCATATGATGAGTAAGAAATTGGATGAGAAAACAAAAAGGTTCCTTCAAGGTATGTTCAAAAGAAGCACTCTAAAGACTTAATTATTGGTGACAAATGTGTATGTGTATAAACAAGAAAGATAAAATTGGAAAGCACTCTAAAGAAGTATGTCTCTCCATGTCATCTAAAATAGAGCCAAATAGTTTTTAGGAAGCCAGGACTGATAAACAATAGGTGAATTCTATGGAAGAAGAACTAAATCATATTGAAAAAAATGAGACATGGGAAATTGTTAGAAGACCCAAAGATAAGAATGTTATTTGCACCAAGTGAGTTTTTAGGAACAAATGAAATGAAAATGGGCAGGTAATTAGAAACAAAGAAAGACTAGTGTGCAAAGGATATGCTCAAGTTGAAGGAATATAATTTGAACAACAAAACCCATGGATAGAATAGAAGCAATCATAAAGTTCTTGGCCTATGTGTTCTCTAAAGACATCAAATTATATAAAATGGATGTAAAATCATCCATTTTTGAATGGATAATTAAAACAATAAGTTTACATAGAAAACCATAAGGGTTTCTATTGTCAAGAAATAAAGACTATCTATGTAGACTAAAGAAAGATATGTATAGAATAAAGAAAACACCCAGAGCCTCGTGATCAATGATAGATAAATATTTACGACAATAATAATTTAGAAGAGGATAAGAAAATAGTAATTTATACATAAAAATTGGACATGAAAATATGGTTATCATTGAAGTCTATGTGGATGACATCATATTTGGAACTGATGATGATAGGCTGAGTAAAAAAATTGCAGCAGAAATTAAGGAGTTCAATATGTCTATGCTAAAAGAACTAACCTTATTCTTGGGACTAATAATCTACCAAATCAGTAAGGGCGTCTTTATTTCTCAAACGAAATATATAAAAGACATGTTGAAGAGGTTTAACATGGATTATTGTAAATGAGTATGAAATATATAAAAGACATGTTGAAGAGGTTTAACATGGATTATTGTAAATGAGTATGTCCTCCTATGATCACTAGTTTAAAGTTATGCAAAGAAGATTAAGTGGAGAAAATGGATAAAAAAAATTATATATCAATGACTGGTAGAATTTTATATGTAACAACCTCAAGAGTATATGTCATGTAGATTGTAGGACTGGTTGCAAGGTTTCAACTAGCACCTAGGGAAACACATGTTCAAGATGTAAAAATAATCTTAAGATATCTGAAAAGGACTTTGGATTTTGGTTTATGGTATCCAAGAGGAAATGATTTAAATATGGTACCATATACATATGCAATTTGGGCATGAAGTATTGATGACAAAATATGTACAACTGGAGCGCAATTTTACTTAGGAAACTGCTTGGTTTCCTAGTAAATAAAGAAACATTATTCACTTCCATTGTCCACAGTAGAGGAAAAATACATTGTAGCAACAACATGATGCTCATAAGTTATTTTGATGAGGAAAACCTTAAAGGACATCCAAGAGGATTTCGATAAGCCTATTCCAATCTTAGGTGATAATACAAGTGCAATAAGTATTTTCAAAAATCCTATAATTCAATCCAAGACAAAGCATATTCCTGTCAAAGACCATTTCTTAAGAAAACAAGTTAATGAAAAACATTTCAAGTGGGAATATGATGAAACCAAGAAACAAATTGTAGATATATTAATAAATTATATTCCAAGCGATACCTTCCAGTATCTCAAGTAGAAATTGGGAGTAATTCCCACTCCTCATTAATTTGATTCAGTTGCGTCAAAACTAGAAACAATATGAAAAAAAGGGACTATAGATGAACATTGCGTAATATAGAAGATGGAACCAACATAGTCAAAGGAGGAGAAATAAAAGGAAGAAGGAGAAGCATGAGTAGAGGGGGAGAAATTACAGAGATAAAATTCGACGTAGAAGAATCGAAAGACTATAAATAATAACTAAGAAACAAATGGGACTCCCCTTTACATTGATGTCAAAGGGGGAGAAACTGCACATACTATGAAGAAATTGTGACACTCTAACAAAAAGTGTGTAGGATTTATGGAAAGACAAAAATTACAAAACTACATGTTGTTGTATAGTGCAAATCAGAAAAAGAAAAAAAAGGATCCCATATTCAAGGGGAGCATAGTTTTACTTGGTTTTGGCATCAATTCCCAGGATATTGTTGAACTTAGCATTGCCATTGATGTCAAATAAAAACCACGAAGTATAGAATCTAGTTTGAATAAGTATATAAGAAATAATTGTCAAAGGGAATATGTGTGCAAATCCCATCAAGTCATGCATGTCACAAAAAATACTACGAAGTTAGTAAATATCTTGAATTGTGTGGATTGCATGCCAACAAGAGAATACAATATGTCGTATGTTCAAGCTTAATGTTTGGTTAAACTTGACCATGAATAAAGGAAGAAGGGGTGTCATCGACATAGAAAATCCCATACTTATGGAAAAAGATAAAATGAGGTAAAGAAATAAATATTGATTTTAGAATGATTATAAATGAACAAAGGATTGATGTGTTTTGTGTGCATGGGAGTAAATAGTATTCTGGGGTAGAAGAGAAATCAACATCTTGTTGATTGGAATATTGCATGACAGTACATAACTGACTAATATACGAAGTCATCATAGAAAATTGAGTGAAGAGAATAAAGGGAAAGAAAAGGATGTGGTCAAGCACACAAATTCAAAAAAGTACATGGTTAACTATTCAAACTAGCAAAGTACAAGGAAAATTTGCACAAGAATATAACACAACAAAATTTGTGAATTAATTTGTGTAGAGAAAAAGAGTGGGGAATTTTTTGCAAGAAGAGAGTGTGCAAATTTGGAAGTGCGAAATAATAAAATTACAACCATATCTACATAAGGGAGGGAGGAAGGGGAAAGAAAATGATATTGAGGTCTCCTACAGATTCTTCCCTGACAACGCAAGTTGGTGTTTGTTTATTATGAGTTTGTTCTCATAAGAGGATTGGAGTCCACATGGGTCGGTTCCTGCAAATTTGAGTTGGTACTCAAGAGAATTAGTGTTCTCATCTATTAGATATGTTGGTGATTGACTATGCAAGTTGGTGCTTGATTGTGCAAGCTAATGCTTTCTAATTATGATATTGTTCTCATTATAGGATTGGTTTCCTCATAGGTTGGTACCTGTAAACAAAAAGTTCATTCTTTCCCAATAGATTGGTGCTTGCAAACTTTGTGAGTAGGTGCTCATACCATTATTGGAGATTGGTGTATCCCAACAATCCATGAAATCAAATACTATATCATTATAAACTTTCTTTATATATTCTTTTTTTTCAATTTTTTCATGTTGTTAATAGCTTTGGTATTGGTGTACGATCTATAAGGTAGAAAAAATTGTATCAATTGTTAAAATTGCACTAGATGATGATTGACCCCCCTTAATATTTCTTGGGGTTCAACAAAATGAGATTCTCCAATGACGCATTCTCCACATTAAAAAGCATCATGACCATGAGGAAAGCAAACACCAAAAAAATACTAATTTTTCTCCACTACTCAAATTCTAAAGATGAGAAGGATTCTACTATGTATGTCCTAGGTCGTTCTGCTCTTTAATTCCAGGCCACACCAAGCTATAGAGATATGAGCCTCTAAAGGGGAGATTATGACTAGTTTAGGGGTGTGTTTTTTTCCTTCCAAATAAGTTGCATGCTTCTTGAGTAGTGAAGCACATGATATAGTTGTAGAGAAAATAATTCAGATGCAGAACATAGTTGAATAAAGGTGAACACAAAATTCTTGGCATACCACATATGAAATGCAACAGGTGTGCTTTTAACATCGGACGAGGAAAAAACAATTTGTCATATATTTGACGGATAGTTTGTTCTACAACATATGAATAGGTTTGTTCTTGGAGAGCGCAAATCGATCATGGGAGTTATAGTTGCATGAAAGGAATGTCAGATCACAAGGATATTCATAGCATGATACTGGTAGTTTCACACTAAGAATGAAAAAGGAACAAGACTAAAATAATTGATTAGGTATGAAAATTGACAAGTTTGAAGAGAGAAAAACATATAGTTGGAAAAAGAGAGGTGACAATAGGAATAGATAGGCTTTAAAAACTTTATTCCAGGTAGAGATGGAAGGTTCCCATAGTGTTTAGAATAGAATATGGCACAGGGCCTCAAATAGCTCTGATAAAACTGTTGGGATACCCAAACAAGAAGGAACCCAAGAATGAAATGAAGGAAAATGAATAGGCGTGGAAGAATAATTGTCATTAAGAATATACATGTATAAGTACAATGATATGACTCTTGGTTTTGATATTCTTGGCCCGTCTCTTTAACTCCTGATAATGCTTCCTATTGATTATGATTCTTCATATTATTTTTAGGTGGATAGTTGATGTAGGAGCATGTACTCAAAATTTTCATGAAATTGAACGAATAATTAATGTTATCTTCTTACTCAATGTAATAGGTTTTAGAAGCTTAATGAGTTGTAAATAATTGTAACTAATTTTAGAGATAGGATTTGTCGAATGTAATAATGGAAATTTGCCAATGATAGACTTGAATATTAGTTGGAACCATTAGAGGAGGATTTTTTGTAGAATTATAATTCTAGAATTGCATATCATGTTCATTCAAATCTAATAGGTGTGAGTATGATTATTTAAGTTAGATTTGTAATTGATTGTAGGTTGTTGTTGACAGAATGAAAAACGAAGAAGTGAATCTATGCACAATAATGTGTCTGACTTCTTTCTCCAATAACCCTAAAGTATTGATGAATATTTTATGTATGAGAATTTAAGTGAGGTTCTGTTCCTTATTGATTGTTAATTGTTGTGCCTTGATCTGCAGTCGAAGCAACCTTTGAATTTAATAATTATATTTATAAATCGGTGACAGTTTATCCTTATTAGAAGGAATTGATCTCTGTAAACACTAGTTATTAGAGAACCAACACACCTTCAAGTTATGATTGACGACCATAATTTGTCGATCTGCATCAACGTCCATGAATCCATTCTGTTAAAGGAAGTTGTTAGTTGTTCAAATATCCCATCGGACTTGGATCTAGCATAACTTTAGAATATTGATCAAGAGTCAATAATGGAGGAGGGTGTGATCCAAAGGTTTTCATTGATTCCACTAGGTTAAAGTGCATGGATATCAACCCAAGAAATGGACCTAAAATTGTCAGTTCATTTCTTTTCTTCTTATTTGGAGTTTAATTCCACCATCGATCTATAAGAAGGATATCAGACAGTTCAAGACCATTTCACTTGTTGGTTTATTTTTCATTGCCTCAGGTTCAGATTTCCCTCTTTGTCAACAAAGCCCAAGATATCGTCTGGCCAGAGTATAACTCCATCAGCAACACATACAATGCAAGTGATGTCTCACAGAAGATATCTATGGGGATTTCCAGAACCAGGTTTCTATAGTTATGTAAGGTATTTCCTTATCACAACATCATCAGGTCACTCAACTGAAACCAAGGGATAGACTTATGTATTCATACATACATCAAAGAATATAACATATTGATCTATTAACATAGATAAATAACATATAGTATATAAAATTTAACACACATTAATATTCTATACTATTATATCATTAGATATTCATTCAACATAAACAATGATATCAAATATGTAAAGAAATGAATTAAACATGGAAACCCATACGGAAAAAACCACAAATTCTCTCTTCATCTAGCATGAGTAATATATTAAACACCTTTTGTCTGCGCACATAGCTCGCAAAAACTGCTATAGATCTTATTTATAACCAATAATGGTTTATTCTCTCATTCTCATGTTTAGGTCTCTCTTTTGACCTCTATACTGATATGATCCTCTGTGCACAGCTTGGTTCGAACCTTTTATTCTTTTTACAATTCCTATTTTACAAGTAGACTGGTCCTAATTTTTTAGTAAATGAGTTGTTATACTAACTCAAATCATCCCATTTACATTAATCCAGGTGCTATCAACCCAATTTAAAATCATGCTTATTTACCAAATTAGATTATTAGTCTAATTGGCTCTTAGTAACTAAGTCTTACAAAAAATTCAAACTCTTAGTTTCTACTTTCTCTTCTACTCTTTTTTCGCACCCTTTTCATTGTAGTATTACTTGTCTTGTGATTGGAATATTCATCTTTCCGACCAAAATTTTGTTATCTTTTCCTAGGGACAACCTGCCCCCAACACTCACCTATGTCTCATCTTGAGCCACTTTAGTCCGATGTTGATTTCGGTGCGATATTTATCTGAAACTATTTGTCAAACGTATTTCAGTACTTTATTCATTTGTTCCACAAGTTTGGAACTGATATGTTCTGAAGTTGGTATTCCTATCATTCCCAATGCAGGCTGCACCTTTTCATGAATTGAATGGATTAATATTGTAACCTTCTTACATTCATTTTGTACTATTTTTACATTATATGTTCTTTGATGTTATTGTGTCTGCAGTATAGCAACCTATTGTTGTAATATTTTTAAGACAACAACCTTATTCATCTTTTGTATTGGTGACAATTTTTTCAATTCAACCGTCATCTTATTAAAATCTACATTAGCAGTATGAAATTTCTTTGTTACTTGTTCTAACTCTATATTATCTATCATGTCTTCCCATGAATGAGAAACTTGTTCATATGCTTTGGAAGAATGTGCCTCTACCTCGTCAATCTTCTATGTAGTTTTAGTTACTTCCTTTCAGAAATATTCTAGTAACTCATGAGGTGTAATCAGATTCATCCTTGTTTCTGGCTCTGCAACTCATTTGCGAAGGTTATCTGCTACCTCACCAAGTTGAAAAAAAAAATCCTCGAAAAACATCTTAGGTGTAATTCCTGCATTAGAGAAGTTACTGCATGTAAGTGCAACAAATTCATCCAATATTTTCTTGTCATCCTACCAAGTTTTTGTTTTCTTCTCTATCTCCCTGACTTTATTTTTTAGCTACATAATTGTATTCTTGGATTTTTAAGTTGGTTAAACACCTCACACTCTCTTGTATTCATCTCCTCTACTGTAACCTACCGGATAGTATGCAATAGATACATTAGAACTATAGAAAAATCAAAACTCACATGACCAACATCATTGGTCATGGAATTGTGTTCGGGTGTCCCTAAGTCAAGTGACTTAGAAATCACTTGAATCTTTCATTGTGGAGGCATTGAAAAAACTTTGATAGGTCACTCTTCATATGGGATAACTTCTTCCTATGACATAGTCGAATAGAGTTTCCGCTTGACCTCTACTCTAACTTCCTTTATTACAGTACAAAGAGTCTCCAGTAAGTCTATAATGCTACTGACTAATTCAATATGCCTTTCATCCATATTTTTTCAACTTTCATTCACTACTTCCTCCATTTGATCTGAAATAAGATTATGTTCATCGTTAGTAGGACCAATAATTCCATATGTTTTTTTGTCCTTCCACTTCTTATGACTCTTCTCTGATTTTTTGGAACATTTTCTCTTATTCCCTAATCCTGAATCTATTGGGGTCCCGTTGGATTCATATTTGATGTCGTATGGGGAGATTCATGGGTTTTATACCCCTTGTGGATCTCCTCCCAAATTCCCTATTGTTTCATTCAGTGGTGTGTTGAGTTCGATACCTATCTGATCATCCATGACATGTTGTTTCCACTCCTTGGTCCAGTTAAGAAAAATTAGTTCAATTTCTTGCTTGGTTAGCTAAAACTAGGAATCTAACCATTTATTCTTTGTATCTTATCATGGTTGTAGAAAAATGTGATGAGCCCTAACCGAAAATCTAATAATGTTGTGAAACCACTTGGCATATTCCACAACAATCCTTGTTTTCTTCCCAATATGGTAGCTTAGTGCCTCACCATGTTAGTAGAATCAACATTATTATCCTTCTGTCAGCATTAATTATCCCTATCATATCAAAGGTATTTGTATTGTACCCCTTGAAATGGAACAGGAACATCCACCCCCTATTAATGTGGCAGATTGACCTATGTGACAAATTATATTAAAATTGAAATACATGAATAAAAAAAACATTACCATTCTCTTAACCATCAACAACATCTACTAGTAATTCATTCAACCCATAGGGTGACCAGTTCATCTAGATGCCTGCAGCACACTGCTTTGGTACATCAATTGTTCTCGTTGTACACCAGTTGGGTTGCATCTCCCTTATCAATTTGCTTGATAATACTCTTGTGGAAAATTGAACAATGGTTTCGTTGTATAGAGGCAATGGAAAAACCTCTTGTATCTCTAGACAAGTCATATTTTCCTTTAATTCTATTGACAAGTCCTGAATATTTCTCCTTTCCAGTCAAGAAAGGTGTTGGATCAACCCATGCAAGAGGAATTCTAGTTATTGAAGTGATTAGGTCGACATCCATTGAAATTTGTATCCAACCATAGACATCCCCCATGAAAACAGACCAGCAATTGTTTGATAGGAATATTGAGCATTGTAGTGCAACCAAAGTGTTTCATGTGCATCTGTGAAAATAATCCTGACTAGTGCAGTCCTCTTTCCAACTCCATTGGAACGAAGTGAGAGGGTCATCTTGAATCTCTCACACCGAAATCATGTACCTCGATATGTCAAGTTTAGGGAACATTCGTAGAACATTGTCTACAAATCCCATTTTCTTCAAATTCAACAGAATGTCTATTGTCACATAGACTCCTTTCGGGATGGCTGGATTTACTAGTGGATACATAGAATTATTTCTAATATTGACATGAGATTCCTGATATGATAATATTAACATGAGGTTCCTTATTTTTTCTTGGTGGAACATATCCATGAAATAAGGTTGTTCACCCAAATCCCGATGCTTCAACGTCACTATGAGTTGTTGTTCTTTATTTGCGAGAAGTTATTCAACTAGTATGTGTTCTTGTTTATGGTTCGGGTGACATCAGTTGTGAGACAGCTTCTACAGGCGGCGCCGGTTGTGAGACATATTCTATAGTATCTTCCATAATAGGTGTAGGTGATGGAATCTCCATGAATGATTCTAGAAAAGTGCTAGTTATTGAAACAAAAATGACCATGCTCAGAAAAAAAAAAACATCGGAGTCAAAGTGTTGTCGACAAATAGCTCAGTGTAACATGTTATTCATTTGGATACAATTCAATTATCAAGCTCTGCAGCGAAGGTGAAATAGGTTAACACATGTGAGAACTTGTTCACTCACACAGTCCTGGAATAATGGAGAAGGTGGTGACTAATTCTATCACATGGAGCAATCTTTCTAATCATTTCAATGAAACCATCACTTCACCTATCAGTTCAATGATAGTTATTGTGCATTAATTGAATATGTGACCAAAAATAATTCCTATGAAATCTCACATTATCTAAAATTAATTGTTACCCAACTGTTAATTGTGAGTTTTTTTCATAGTTTGACCTTCCCTTTTTTGTTCTAGTTGACCAAAGTGTGACTATCCTAATAAGGATTTAGGCGAATTACATTTACCAACCCCTTGAAGGGTGTACCATCCAAATTTTGTAACTATACTGCAGCTCCTTCAATGACATAGATGACAACATATGGTACCATCCAATGTTTTTGAAACTTGCCAGGATGCTTCAAAAATGTATTGTCATGATAGGATAACAATATATTTGACTTGAAACTTCCTGAACTTAATATGAACGTCATGCCAATATTTATTTAGCTCCTTTTCGACGTTTTGATTATAGCCTGTGACAAAGCAATATTCTTCTAGATGCACCAGCTACAAAAATATTTCTTCTATGAAACTAACATCTTTGATCTCAATAATCATAGCTATCCTTAGACTAGGTACAATAGATTCTAGTCGCATGATAGCTTCTTTTCCATAAACCAATCTAAATGGAGTTTGGCCTGTCAATTTTTTGTAGGTTGTGAGATAAGCCCATAATACCATAGGTATCTTCTGATCCCAAACATCCCTCTAAACATTACATATTTTTTTCAATGCATTCTTCAAAATCTTATTGAATGCTTCAACAACCCTATTTTCTTGTGGGTGATACAGCACTGGAGTTCGGTGTTGAATATGAAATTCCTCAATTAATTTGTCAATCAGTTGCTTCACAGAATGTGTTCCTTGATCACTTATCAAAATATTCAAGCATCCAAATCTGGTCGCTACATGGTTGAACATAAATCTTGTATGAATTGAAACAATACAATCATTTACTGGTGTTGCTTCATCCCATATTGTCAAGTAGTCTGTCGCAGTGATTATACAGCGTGAACCCATTCTTTTTTCTTGTGGATTAATAGTACCCACAAAGTCAACCTCTCATTTATAAAAAACTTACAAAGTCACCTTAGGTACTAGTGGCATAGCATCTCATCACGATGGTTTTCCAATTCTTGACAAATATCACATATGCAACAATAATCTCTAGTGTCTTCCAAGGATAATTTTAGGGGAGAAATTTATCCCATGGGCTATTTTTCCATTTTTTTCTCCAAAAAAATATTCGCTATTAAGCATTTTTTGAATCTGTGTTTCACCCAATTTTGATGGCGTAAACTTTTTTCACCATAAAATTCGCCAAATTATTATATAAACGATATAAAATCCTTGGAAATTAAAATAGTTTTTGAAAATCATCGCCAAACATTTTATAGTTGGTGTTTTAATAATTAGTAAGATTCGACAACATTTATACACTTTTAAATAATTATGGTTCCTTAAAATCATCCCTGGTGTCTTCATGCATAGTAGGACACCACATTCTTGCTTGCAATAGCTTGCATACTTCCTCTTTTCTTTGATAGTGACCTCCTGTGACACTAGCATGCACTTAATTCAATACTATCATTCGCTCATATTCCAGGACATAGCGACAAAGGATTTCATCTGGTCCCATCTTATATAATTTACCAACAGTCGGCTGGAAATCTGCAACTTTTACAACTAATTTCTTCTTTTTTGTTGTACTAAATCCTCCTGGTGCATATCGTGTAGCTAAGAAATTTACAAAATATATGTAATGATCATCAATCATATTTACTACAAACCATTGTGCATCAAGGAGACTATCATAGAGATTAACCGTATCTTCTCCACTTTCTTACCTCGAGAGATGACTCAACACTGAATTTCGTCAAACCGACTTGACAATAATTTCAAATTCAAATTCTTGGAATAAGAGAATCCATCAACAAATATTCCCCCACAACACTGGCTCATTGATCAATTACTTCAATGTAGAATGATATGTATACATCTTGAAATGCCCTCCCAATAAATAATGTCAAACCTTTTGAAGAGCATATACCATAGAAAGTTCTTCTCTTTCTGTAGTAGTATAGTTTTTTTTGGTTGTCAATAGTTTTCTACTAGCAAATGCAATAAAGTGATCAATAGGACCTTCACTTGGCTATGCAAGTACAATTCCAAGCGCAATAGACAATGCATCGATAGGTACATGCAATTCTTTTTTCCAATCTGGAAATACCAATATAGGTGTTGTAATCATCTTGTTTTTAAGGACATCGAGACTCACTTAACATTGCTCACTCCATTGAAATTTAACATATTTTTCCATAGGAGTTGTAACCTTTGCATATCCTCTAATGAATTTTCTATAATACCTTGTATGTCCCAAAGTAGTTCTCAGTTGTTTGACAATCAAGGGTGGTGGTAGGTCGACAGTAACTGCAATATTGGCAGGGTCCATCAATATTCCATATCGACAAAACACATGACCCAACAAGATGCCGAAAGGGGCACAAAATATGCACTTCTTTAAATTAAGAGAAATATGAAAATTTCTACACTATTCGAGCATCATTATGAGACTCTCAATGTGTAATTTTACTATCCCAAATATCGTCCATTCATCGAAGTATATTTAAATAAATTTATCGATGAAGTCTTTAAAAGAAACTACGACTATTCTATAAAAAATAGCAGGATCATTCTTGAGTCCAATGAGCATTATTGTATACTAGAAGCATCCCCAATATGTCACAAAGGTTGTTTTGTATCGATCTTCTTTTGAAACCCTTATCTGATGGTAGCTAGAGAATCCATTAGAAAATGAATATACTTCTTGTCCTCCGATGCTCTCCAACACTTCATCTACAAATGAGGTCATAATTGGGCCATGCAGGAAGGCATCATTTAGTTTCTTGAGGTCGATGCATATATGAACTTCACTATTGTTATTTTCTTGCGCCACCATATGACTAATCCATTCATATTCCTCAACAGGTTCCATAATTCTTGCATCTAACATTTTGTCCAACTCTATCTTGATTTTTTAATTAAATCTCAGATTGAGCCTTGTTGGCACCCCAACAACTCCCCTTGATTTTTATGAAAATAAAGGCCCCCCATGTAAATTTCCTACATACTTAGCTTTTGGGATTTCATTCTTTTTGTTTGCTTGATTTGGTATATGATTTATGTTATCGGATAAATCTACTCAATCGGAATCAAGCCATATCTCCCTAGTCCAAGTGGATCTAGAACAAATAAAATACAAAATACGATCTACTTTCCTAGATCAAACAGAAATGCAAAGCAATAGATAGATCACCTACTTGAAATATGTAGATCATCTTCTCTCTTTGTTGATCCAAGCTCCAGAATCTTCAGATATATAGGTGCAAAACCCAGTAAAGCATGTGGAAACAAGCAAACAACATATGCGTATCCAAACATATAATTGATCTAAGCTAACAGTTAAGGAAGAAAGCTATAAACATTATTAACACAATAGGATTTATGGAAAGAGATTTGTATTAATGTAATCAAGGAGATACATAGAATTATACAAGAAAGAACATTACAACCTAGCCTTAATGCTGCAATATTCCATCCAACAATCCAAGCCAAGCCTCCAAAGCAAGCTAGTAAGTAACCTAGAAATTCCACCAGCATAAGAGTACCATAGTCCTTCCTCCCTTCCAAATGGAGAGAGGGTTTAATTTATAAGGCTAAAGGGATAGAGTAGGTTGANTCCCTCTAAACAGCACTGACGCACCTTCCATGAAGGGAAAAATCACCATCGACGCTCCTAGCAGTGAGAGACAGAGCATCTGCGCCGACGCACCTAGCATGAAGGGAAAAGGTGCTTTTGACGCTCCTAGCATGAAGGACAAGAGCGCCAACCTTCCTAAAGAGGGAAAAAAGCAAAAAAATCTCAATCTCAGTCAACTTTAGCAGAGAGAAATTTGGGGATTAGGAAAAAGGTTAACACATGGATCAAGAGTGCAAGATTTCGGTGTAACAATTTAATGGATCCCTTTCTTAGATATTTGATCGCTTATGACTTTCATTCTTTTCAGTTATTCTAAATTAAAGGTTGATTTCGTGGTATTAACGAGTATTTGACCGTGACTGCTTCATTGATGATGTTTCTTTTACCTTGTGACTTCATGATTATTGTATTGAATCAATTAGTGAAAATTTGTAATTATTTCACTCAAATACCTCATTTTACTAATTGTTTCACTGGAAAATTATCATTTTGTCGTTTGAGTCTCTTGATCTACTTGTTTCTAATTAGCTATTACATGCTGTCATTCAACCTTCGTTGAGTTTATTGTATGACTTTATTTGAAATAATTGGATTATCTTGAGTTTTCGACATTCTTGCCAATTTCGATCTGCAACCCATAAATATTTTTTTGATGTTTTATACATTTTAATGAGAATAAAGATCATTTTATTTATAAGTTCATTTTATTATTATTATTTTAATAAAGTTTATGAAAATATTATTTATTTTAAATTATTTGTATATATATTTATAAATAACATCAATTTTTTATACTATAAACGTGATCAAATTACCTTTTTATTTCAATGAGCTTCTTAAAAATGTTCCTTATTATTTCAATCGACTTCCTGAAAATGTTTTTAAAATGGGAAAGTGCATTATTGTTAGAAAAATTGCATTTGGGAATATATTATTTCATATAAGATAAACACATTTATAAATTAAAAACTCTTGTTTCCTTATAACTTTATCATGCCACCTTTATGATTAAAATTATTACCACGTTTTAAGTCACCATTGAAGTATTTCATGTGGATATAATGCAATAATGTATGGCTTGAAGATTATGAGAAAATGAAAGATTATGAGAAAATGAAACAATGATTAAATGAAAATTTACATCAAATAAAATATATTCCTTTATAACATTTTGAGCCAAATTTTTGAACGAACAGAGATTGTCAAATCAGGTTTATAGCTCTCGGAAAAGGCAGCCTAATAAATGAAAGCAACTTGTTTTGTGTTTACTTGCATATCATAAAAAGAAAAATGTAATTTGATGGAATTCATCAAGTTAAATAACTCGACATAAGTTTGTAGAAATTATATCTTTGAATTTTAAAAGATAGGATGAATATAATAATAGGGAATACTTTTATATTTTTCTCTTACTTTCATCCTTCCGAGAAATTTGCCCTTTTTAAAGTATGTTTCACTTTCATGTTGTATCTTCTTGGTTTTGATGAAAGCGTTTACGATCCTTTATCTAATATCGGGAATCATTCTATGTTTGTCGATAACATTCGAGATGTGCCCGAACAAATGGAACTCCTATAAACTGCTCAAGCTAAACGGATTGAAACTTGAAATCTTCTTTCATTATAAAAGCAAGATAAATTCGCTGAGTGAGAGAGGGAGGGAATGCTCTGTAGATGTTTGACAAATTCTTTTCTCAACCTCTCTATAGTCTTTTCAACTATTGCAATTTGCATTATAGATTAGTTATATATTTCATATTAATTATATTACATTATTAGGATTCTAACTTCATGTTTTAGAACTCATATTATTTTGTGAGACTCTCTTGTAGAGAGAAAACCCATATATAGAATTAGTTTTTAAAAGTTAAAATTATAATTTCATGATTAAAAGCTACATGTTAGAAGCTTCTAAATCTGTGTGTTCTATCTATTGGAATTTGCATCATAAATTAGTTATTTTATATTGCATATTAGCTATATTACATATTTAGGGTTCTAATTGCATGTTTCAGAACTTATATCATTAAATTGCAAGACTCTCTTGTTGAAAGCAAACTCATATAGGAGGCGGGGCCTTTGTTCTTGTGAGGGATAGCAATTTCAAATATATCGAGGGTTGTGTTATGCACCTTGTATGGTTTATTTCTCCGTAGTTGGCCATAGTCAGAAAATCCGGCCAACAAGCCTATATGGTTGTTGTCTGATAGGTTTGACATCAGGATTCAAGGGAATCTTCATTTATATGATATCTCCAACATTTCCCTTCATTTATAAAAATTTAGTGGGGAACATATCCTAGAACTCATGTAATAATTCTGTAATCTTCCCTAAGATCTCATCATCCCAATAGCCTCTGATACTATTATATTTTCGATTCTCTGGAGAGCCAATGTTCACTTTTTTTTATTTTAAAAGGATTTCAAAACTTGTTACTTGATACGCTTGACCCCTCTAGTGTGTGAATACTCTAGGACTCGGGAGTATTTATGTTGTGTGGATCATCATTATCAGGTTCACCTATTATATTGTAGCACTCCATCCAATACTGAACTCTTCCTCTACTCTTAAGGAAACTTGTCATCAACACAAGAATATAATCAAAGATCTTAGTTCCGATTACTTGTAGAGAAACATCAATTGAAGAATTATCATCAGCAAATTCAAACGTATGTGTGAATCTAAAAGCTATCTCTGCCCACTCAATTTTTCCTCGTCGCAACTCAAGCAATGTATAGTAGTTTCTCAGTATCATACCCAAAGTGTCTCTCAACTAATGAGCCCATTCCTATCACAGATATTCCTCCCATGTCACACGACAATTCTCAATATACTCGACATGATTAGTCAGTAATGTGTATTTCTTCCTAGTATAGAGAACCTTTTCTCCAAATTGGACTTCCATCAATCTTCAACAATGAGACCATTCTGAAATAGACTACTTATGCGCAACCCACCATCTTCCGGGTGTAGCCTTCAATGCAAAATCTTGGGATAACAAGCACTGTGGTTCAAATAATTTCTCTTCGAACTCTATAACAAAGGATTTCAAGTTAGTTAAATCTTCATAAGTAGGTAGATCACATACCTTAGTACCTACCCATCGCCTAGATTTCATGACTCTTACAAATAACCACATTTATGCTTCATGTAATTGATTCTGCCAGTTCTCTAGAGCTTCTCCCGAGTTCGACGAGCAAGAACTAATGCTTCTCCAACTAAGTTTTTATCGGCTATCAAATTATCCATCTTGTCCTTCACTATTTTTATGCTTGGCATACCTTTGGCCTTCCAGAGGATCAATTGGAGCGACCACCCTTAGTTATGCATCCTCAAATGTTAATATTGTTTTCTTAAAATTTATAATAGTTTGATTATAAATAGCCTAGTCAATCCCCATAAGTTAAGTATATGGATTTGTATCGTCGGAAATATCTATAACCTCAAAATCTTCATAGCTTCAGCATCCTTCCATTTCGACAGGGACCCATGTTAGTTGACGAATAGGTTGAACCTTCATCTGGTTGGCTAATCTAGACCAAATAGGAGACCATACATGTGTTGGATTTCTCATACTTTCCCATGTCTATCTGGTTAGAATATTAACATTGATCCTAAATACATAATAATATAATCCATGTCATAATCACCTATCTGGGGATTCATCATTGGCTCACGACTAGTTTTCAATCTTTTACCATGTAATTAAATTTCTTTTCTGGTTGCACATTTGTTTGGGGTTCTTTGACTAAATCTAACAATTATTGCACAACATCTTTATCTGTTATCAACAATAAATAACTTTTAAATAATTCTTTCAATTTACTTACCTTTTATGTTGGTTTCTTTTCAAATAACTGTTTGAAACTTTGAGGCATTTCTAATATTGGTCGTTTATTCGATGTTGGGACATTCAAACAAGTCGATACTTGATTATTTTCAACGAACTCATGTTGTGTGTCAAAGAACACTTCCTTTTATTTCTAGACATCAAATGGAAATTTGTTTTGTGGTGTTGGTCAAGCTCTTGGTTGTTTGTATGGTGCTTCTTGATCTCCTCTAGTCGCATAACCTCCTCTTATCATGATAACAATATTAGGTTCCCTAGGTTCAATGGAAATATTTTGACTGTTTGGATTAACATTCTGAGGTGGGTTCAAGTTTCCCATTTTTTGTGCCTACCATTTAGCAATCAACTATGGGAATTCTTAAACAAAATAGTCCAATGCTTTACAATACAAACATGCCGATGTAGGTTTACTGCAATATATGAAAACAATGTCCAGGTTGTCCACAATTATAACAATTGACTTGGCCCCTACCACGACCAAATCCTCCTCCTCGTCCTCAGCATATAAAAATACCACCTCCCTTGAGTTGAGGGTATTATTCCTGAGCTCGTTTGGCCTACATATGTTAATCATTCTTCATTAGATAGGCGTCAACTATTTTCTACTATAGTAATTGCTATTCCCTACAATATTTCTCGTCGTGACTCACTCATCAACAGAGCTTACAAAATAAGTTGTATGGTGTGCTTACTATTTTCTGTAAATACAAGAATTCCTTTGACCAATGTCCTCTAGTATAAAAAATTCTACACCAGGGAATTCCTTGTGGATTTATGGGATTTGGTGAACCCGATGCAAGATAAATCATGATTGTTGGACATGATATTTTATGTTGGCCTTCATTTCTTCATCATGTACACTGAAATTCCTCCTCCACTTCTTTTCCTTTCTTGATATACTGAATTTGCAATATGATGTTGGAAATTTGCGACTGTATTTGCATCAATCCCACACCAGCTTCTTCGTCTGGTGAAGCCTCCAACTTCATAGAAATATTAAGATCTTCGCTATGGGATACAATCTTTTGTTGCATAAAAGGGACATGAATATGCAGTAGCATCACCACAATAAACCATTCTTCATGTTGTACATATGATACCTAAAAAATCACTTTAGCCATCAAAGTCTTAAATATTTGTTTGAAGTCTCAAAGAGACTTAGTCGAAAACTGCTTTATCTCTTTTATTTTTGTGATGCATTGCGACTTAGATTTAGGATTTTTAAACTCTTATATCCATCCCATATGTATTTGATATAATGAGTTCTGGGGAATACCTACTGGAACCACAGAGAATTTCATATACTAGTCAAGCGCATGACCTCCAAAGTTTGCTATCATCTACACTATTTTTATAGCCTCATCTTGGACCTAGTGCACTATCTGTTAGCACTCAGAATCACACCCAAGGTTACAAGAAGGAAGACCCTGAGGTAATAGCAGAACCGCTTTAGGAAAGGGAGTTGGATTCTCCGATTCCATACAAGGATCTCTCACAAATGTATAACAAGGAAATACTTATTGTCATAGAATGAATATCAAATATTGGTGGTTGAAACAAGGTAAAGAGATATTGGGCTATGGAGTCACAAATACCAAGAAAACAAAGTGGTCTGCATAGGAAATGATTACAAGTGCAAGGTAGTACTTCGATCACGGTCAATATGTTTCGGGTATGGTGAAAAATGAAGAATGATGACAGTCCATTAATGTAGAGCATCGTAGGGATAAATTCTACACCGACTTGTTGTGCCCCCGCTCAACAGCCTTCTAAAATTGTTATTTCATCGAACAAAATCCCATTTTGTTCGATGAAATGTTTAAATTTTAAAAGGATAAATTCGGTTACTGAAAGGAGGATTTTTCCTTGGCTACTGATTTATTGAAGTCAACATTTTTTGAACAAACTTTGCAAGTTACATTGGATCAATGATATCAATATCTCTGAGTTACTGGTTTGGATGAATTGTAACTAGGGATGTTAATACATGAGTGTTCATGGTCTTTATGCTTGATGCTGTATACCCTAGTTGTGCAGGTTCTCTTAAACATTAACACCGTTTCTGGTCGATTTCATTGATAAGAAATATTACTAAGGTCGTGTATCATGATCATTATGCAGAATCGGGTAATGGTGATCAAAGGTTTGTCGAACTCTATAGAATCCTAGATACATGATTCGCATGCCATATCCTAAAGTTTGTTAACCATTATTTGCATTGATATTAATTTGCATGTGATAATATGCAAAGGTCTAGTGTCGAGTTATATGATAATTCACCACCTTTGATGAATGAGCCGAACACATTATGGGGAATGATCTATGGCACGAGTCACACTCATCACGAATTCAGAGTGTTATTATGACACTCGTACTTACCCTGCTGTCCACGTCTCAGCTCTCGTACCTATTCCTTGTCGTGGTTGTTTACCAGTGGAGCACCTGTTATTACGTACACCTCGAGCTTTCCTGTCATTTAATTCAGGGTTGATTGAGATAACATTAGTCTTTCAGAGTTTCAACCGTCATTTGCGTTCAGCACTCCGAGTAGTGATGGCTCTGCTCATGTCGAACCCGCAGGGGTTTCGCCTACATTCACGTATGGCTTATCCTTTGTATTATTTACTACTGCTGAGTCTCGGTTCCAAGTGCTCTCAACCTGCTCTTCTGTCGTTAATCCGGTGGTGGCATGTATTCTGTGCATGGTTTCGCGTTTATAAACAATCAGTAATGGCCCCTGTTGTGAGAGTCGAACCCTATGAGTTAACCCTGTTGAATTCGAACCCTGGGATTTTGCAATAGGTAAAAGATGTCGGGTGGCTGCCATTCCTTGAGAAGTTCTCTGATTCTAATCCAGAAGTCACCAGAGTATTCGCTTTGTCCCTGGTAAGCTATCAAGCCGAAGTTGGAGATTTGTGCTTTCGGGTTGATGAGAGGTCGATTGCAAGTGCAACCGGTCTGTCTTTGGATGGGCAAAAGTGGTTTAAGTATCAGAAAATGGAGATTACGGAATGGAGATCGTTGCTGAAGAACCCGTCTCAAGAAATTTCTTTTCGGACAGGAGTTGCACGTAAGTATTTCTTGAAAAACTGGCGCCCCGTGCTTGATTTAATTCACAGGTATTTAACCTGTGAAGGTCGGTTGTCCTCGGCCTATGTATACCAACTTCGTTTGATGGCTGCTTTCATAGGATTTCCCAGCAATCTCCCTTACTATCTTCTACACAATTTGTTTAAAATGTCAAACGCTATAAAGAAGGGACCAAAACATGTAATCCACAGTTTGTTTCACCACGGGCTAGTCCGTATGTTGATTGAGAATGAACTAATGAAGTCTGGTCGCTCATGGGAGCAGTTCTTAGAGTCAAATGGTTTCTCAGAGTTTTGTCATTGTATGTTTGACAGTCCAGATGAATGTAGCAAAAATAGGGTTTCAAGTTCGGCTCCTTTGAGCAAACCTACATTAAACCCTAGCCTTAAGAGTGCAGAACCCTCTCAAGCACCTCTAGGTAACCTAGAGACCGATTCCCATGCCTCCTTACAGCCTAGACGTATGAAGAAAATTTCAACCCTATCACTCGTCACTCCATCAAATGGTAGCGACAGAGTTGGAGATCGTCGAGGAAATCTACCTAGGTCCAAGTTGGTTAGAAGGCTAACCAGGAGCATGGTGAAAGCCAGGATGGCGCAAAACCCTGTGAATGTTAAGCTTCCAGTCGAAACCGTTATAATTGATGAAGAGGAAATCAGTACTCCTTTACCGGTTAACGATGAGGCAATTCATTGTGATTTTGATACTGATCTAGCTCGACAAAATCACCCCGTAACTGCTGAGGGCATCTCTGAAAATCCTTCGTTGTCTGTAGAAGTTCAGCCTGTTCGGCCTGATATTGATATCACTGTTGATCGTGATAGTCCTTCAACAGTGGATAAGAAAGTTCAGAAGGTCCTAGTTGATTGTGCGACTGATTCAGTTGTAAAAGAAAAGTTTGTTAAAACAACTTCAGCTGTTTCTCGTGGAATTGGGGAAACTATTCACCCTATGTTCATTAGTTGTCTGTTAGACAAGGTTCACCGAATGGAAGATAAGATGAACGAAATAGTAGGGAGTCGAGAATTATTGAGAGCTGATAATGAGGGTTTAAAAGTAAAAGTTGATGAAAGTAATCAGCATCTTGTGCGACTGAGGAACCATAAAAACAAACTTATCAGGCGGGTGCTTAAGTTGCAGGATGAGAATGAAAAGAGCGAAGAAAAATTGCGTGAGCTCAATGCTCAGATCGCCTTAATGCAGTTTAAAGCTCCTTCACCAAGTCAACCTAGTGGAGTTAATATTCAGGTTTTCAACGCCCCAGTCAATCTGTAGTGTTTGGTGATATGTTGTTTTGTTGAGCAGGATCAGGTATTTGATTATTTCGAGTTTATTTGTTGATGATTTTATTTGCTATTATTTCAATTATGTTTTAATTATAATTCTTGTGTGTTGTATCGCAGAT
>LPNX010497763.1:11336-30532 GCA_001517045.1 Pseudotsuga menziesii
CACTTAATCTTGCAAAAGACCAACCACAGAGAGAACCTGCGCATACAAATATCCAAATATTTCACAATGGGCTCACCAAAGGCTAAAAAATACATTTGAACAGACATTTGGAAACAAAACATAAGGTCAACAATTTTTTCTTGGGTTTTAAATTGAATTCTTAGATCATCTGAATGAATGCAACTGAAAGTCTGCTTAAAAAAACACCCAGTGTCAATTGTAAACCTCGTTTGACAGAACCCCTAGTCAATGTCAAACTTTTTCAATAAAACGAAACCTATATCAACTCTAAAAAATCATTATACAAGAAAACACTATGCTAACTGTATTTACTGAAAATCTGGAGCAAACAGACACTGTTGACTTACACATTGATTCAAAATCTCTAGCAATGTAGCATATACTGTTTTGGAGAATATATTGCCATGGGTATTGAAAGAAACTTATCAGAATATCAAAGAATATTAGAAAATATTGTTAGAAGGAAACTTGAAAAACTCTGAAAACTCTCTAGGTGAACCAAAATCCTGGTTTTGGAAGAAAATGGCCCATATACACTGAAAACTTAATGTGAAAAAATTAACCTGCAATTTTTTCCATTTAATGAGTAATTATTTCCATCTGGTGCTTAAAAACACAAATTTTTCAGTTATTCTATAATTTAGTTCATTTATACTCTAATTTCTTCATTTAACCTGTGATTTTTCGTATTTACCTATGATCTCTTGTATTGAGCTATTTAACCAAATCAAAATAGCTCAATGTCACTTACTGTAGACATTTGGAATGGAATGGAGATTTGCCTTACCTTATTTCTTTCTTTAGAGGAAACTCAAGGAGCCTTCACTTGAAGTGACGGTGGAAGAGAAGACTGGAAATCCGGAGTCATCCAACCATGGTAAAAAGGAGGAAAGCACAGATTAGAAGGACGTCATTGAAGAGCTTAACTGATGAGCTATTTTTCTGATTAGCATTTCTGCTCACTGGCTAGATCGGACTGTTTGTACCTTTGCTAACTCTGCCTATAAGGAAATTAGTCCATAGCGCTTACCGGGCCAAAGCATTTAGATAGAAATCACCCATCGATTGAGAGGTGGAATCAAAATCACAATGGGAAGTGGGAGATAGGCTTGGATACAAATGGTACTTGGGAGCTACGCTAGGAAACCCGGGAAAAGCTTAACCTCAGCGTACCAAGGTCTGTGGCTGAATCCAATCAATCCAAAAGATAAAGAGTCAGTGCCAAGTGATAAATTAGATGATTTTGACTGAGATATTTGTCCTAGTTCTCACCCGGTGATTGATTCCCTAGCTGCTTAAAAAATAAAAAATAAAAGAGTTTACTTGAACCGAAATCACAAGTTTAAAATGATACCAACAATTGGGAATCAGGGCTGGACTCTCCTGGAAAATGGAGCTATGAAACTAAGCAGCATACTTCACCTTTAACACCTTTTTAGTCCAGTATTGCTTCTTGTATGGAGTACAAATAAGGGGAGCACCCAGTCTCAAGAGAAACATAAAGCTACGCCTTTTATCCCTCATTCAGAATTATTTCTACCCACTGCACTTGTACCATTGATGCTACCATTGGCGCCTCTGCTTCCCGTGATTATTTCCAACCAATGGCTTTCAACTTCTTCCCGTCGGAATCCCCACTCAGAATAGAAGTGCTTATTCGTCCTTTCCATGTTTCTATTCATGAAGCTCTTAAACAATAAAGGCGTCGTTAGTAAGCGTCGCTTAAGCGACGCTCTTGCCTTCGCTTAAGCGTCGCTTACTAATGGCGCCTTTATTGTTTAAGAGCTTCGTGAATAGAAACATGGAAAGACGGCTGAATAAGCACTTTTATTCGTCGCTTAAGAGACGGTTCTGAGAATAGCCATCGCTTCAGCGACGCTTGTGGCCACATTTACAAAAAAAAATGTATGATTGCGATTTTTGGTAAGTTTAAAAAGAGAAATCCATGCGCCGTCGGATTTTTCCGTCGGATTTTGGATCGAAATGTAGTAGTGACCGGAAGGTTCTCAATGTCTCCCTCCAGTGTCTGCAACCCAAATGTGCTAGGACCAAGTTTTTCTACAATGATAAACGGTCCCAGCCACATGCATTTGAACTTAGTATGTTTTCCTTTGTCTTCGTGCTCCTTGTCCCATTTCAGAACTAGGTCACCTACTTCCAGATTCCTAGTGGCTGATTTTCTGTGATCGAACCAGCGTTTCACTGTCTTCTGATGTTGGTCAAATTTTTTTCTGGCTAACTCTCTTTCTTCTTCCAGCTTAAGCAAGGTATTAATTCTATGTTCCATGGCAGAACATGTTGTTTCTTGTACTGCCTAGGAAAGCTGTAGACAAGGTAAAAATAGATGAGGAGGCAAGATAGCTTCCTTACCGTATACCAAGAAAAAGGGAGAGTTACCTATGGCAGCCTTGGGAGTCACCCTGTCATCCCATAGGGCATTTGATAAAGCGTTGTGCCAATTTCTATGATGATTAACCACCGTGCGTTTCTGAATTTTGATTAAATTTTTGTTGGAAGACTCAGCTAATCCGTTACCCTGAGGATAATAATTAGCTGAATATTTTAACTTTATTCCCTTTTCCAATGCAAATTTTGTTAACTTTATAGAAGAAAAATAGGTTGCATTGTCAAAAATCAAAGATTCTGGAACACCAAACCTGGTGACAATAAAAGAGTCAAGGAAGGATATCACCTGTTTTGAGTTAACCACTCATAAAGGGATGGCTTCAACCCATCTAGTGAAATAATCAGTGGATGTCAGAATGTATTTGTGCTGCTATGAGGAAGCTAGTGTAATTGGACCAACAATGTCCAAGCCCCATTGTTGAAATGGAACTTCAAAAATAACAGGCTGGAGAGGTAATGCTACTTTCTTAAGTATTCCACCTACCCTCTGACACTCCTGACATTTCCTAGCAAAGGCATATGCATCCTTAAACAAAGTAGGCCAGTAATATCTAGCTTTAAGTACCTTATGTACAGTGGTTTCCCAGCCAAAGTATCCCCTGGCTGGCCCTGCATGTAATTGAGGTAGCACACTATCAGCTTCATTCCTTTCTAAGCAACGAAGGAGGACCCCTTCGAAATTATTTTTGAACAAAATGTTGTCGATCAACTGATAAGGTGCAGATATTAATCTCAAAGCCATTTTGCTACGGGAATCTAAATGTTTAGGAGCATTTCCATGCAACAGAAAAAATTTAATGTCATGATACCAGGAATCAGAGGGGGCTGAGATTGGCAAAACTTCCCTTTCGAACAAAAAATGTTCATCGATGAAGAGTAGGTCAGATTCAGACATATCTAAAGATCCGGATGCCAACTTGCAAAGTCCCTGTCCTCTGACAATCTTTAAAGGCTTGATCCAGGTCATATTCCTGAAGTGATGTAACCCAATGGGCTCGCTTTTCACCCAGGTCCTTTTGCACCAAAAGATTTCTGATTGCAGAATATGGCACAATAAACTTGGTGTGTGACTTCAGCAGATAAGGCATAAAATGTTTTACTAACTTAAAAACAACAAATTCTTGTTTGTCTACTTCTGGATAATTGATCTCTGCACCGTTCAAACCGGAACTCGTAAAAGCAATGGGAGCTTCATTGTTTTCCTGATTTTTCTATGTTAAAAAAACAGCATATGAAGAGTCAGAAGCAAACATGTACAAAATAAATAGTCTGGAGAAATCCGGGCTTATTAAGGTAGGGGCTTCATAAATAGCTTTTAATATGTCATGAAAGGACTGTTTTTCTTCAGCAGACCATTTGAACTCGGCATCTTTCTTAATCATTTTCTGAAGTGGTCTGACAATCTCAGTGAAACCAGGAATAAACCTGGATACAAAATTTATCTTCCCTACAAAATATTGCATAGTTTTCTTTGAGTGAGGAATAGAAATATGCGCTATAGCCTGGGTACATTCAGGGTCAATATTGATACCTTGTTTTGAAACTACAAAACCCAATAACTTACCTTCAGTAACTGCAAAGATGGATTTCTTGGGATTTAGGGAGATCCCATACTTCCTGCAATGTTCAAAAACCCTCCTGAGATGTGTTGGGTGATCAACTCTATTTTTTGAAAAGATAGTTATATCGTCAAGGTAAATGACGACAAATTGGCCGATCAGGCATTTGAACACAATATTCATTTCCCTTTGAAACGTTGCTCCAGCATTAATTAAGCCAAACGACATTTTCCTGTAGGCATAAGTTCCCCAAGGGGTTCTAAAGGTTGTTTTCAACTGATCTGTTTTGGATACTAATACTTGATTGTATCTTGAAAGGCCATCTAAAAGTTAAAACATTTTAGATCCAGAAACCTATTGTAAGATCTTTTCCATAGGAGGAACGGGATAGTTATTCTTTTCTGAAACCTTATTTAGATTTCGGAAATCGATGCATAACCGAATTTCACCGTTTTTCTTTCTAACCAGGATGAGATTTGCCACCCACTGCGTATGCCACACTGGAAAAATTATTCTAGCAACGAGGAGTTTGTTAAGCTCCTTCTTAACAATCGGTTCTAGGCTAGGATGCATTTTCTTCAACTTCTATTGGAAAGGTTTAGCCTATTGTTTCATGGGGATGACATGTTGCATTATGTTTGGATCAAATGTCTTGAGATCGTCATATGTCCAAGAAAAAATGTCCTTAAACTCATTAAAGAGTCGTATGAAGGATTTTTTTTCTTGGGGAGTACATGTACTGCCCAGATTGACACATTGAGGACTGTGTTCGGTGCCTAAATTTATGACTTCAGATTACATAGTAGAGCTATTGGTTTTACAGTTCCTTACACCTTTAAATTTGTCCTTCAAATCATAAAATTTCTCAAGTTTAATAACATATCTAGGGAGAGTACTGACCTGATCAAGAGATTCTTCAATTGAACAAGGTTTATGAATTACCGCAAAGTTGTACAGATCTTCATCATGGGTCATTTCATCGATGACTGCATCTTTGAAGGTGTCCTTCATGGTCAAAAATTCGATTAACTGCTCATCATGGTAAAAAAACCCTTCAATTGACAACATTATCATGTATGGAAGGCCTGAAAAGTAGTTCAACAGAGAAAGAATCAGCAAGCATCCATTCAGATGGAATTAACCTTGAAGCAACATTTGCTATGAGATCTGCTTCCTGATTCAAATAATGAGGGATAGAATTTATGTTAAAAGCTTCAAATGATAATAATAAATTCCACACCTCTGTCTGGTAATTTCTTAAATGTCCAGCAATGCAATGTATAGTGTTACGTACCTATCTAACGATAATTTCAGAATCTCCTAACACTACCAAAGCTTTAGCTCCTAGATCAATTGCCTTTTTCAGCCCTTGAATAAGGGCTTCATATTCAACAATATTATTGGTGCATTCAAATTCCAACCTACAAGAAACAAAGTACCTTTTTCCCTGAGGATCTATTAATAGGCAACCAGCCCCAGCTCCTTCCTTTGACTTAGATCTGTCAAAGTATAGAGACCAAAGGCCATCATTCAGGGCCAAATGTGCAGTGTTTGGAATTGGAATTTCGTCTGAAACTTGTGTAAAATGGAAAAAATTCAGACTGTTGTTTCGAATCTTGGACTGATGACGTCTCAGCCTCAAGGTTTCCAAAGAAAGAATCAACCATGTAATTTCCCATTATAGTATCAGTGAATAACACTGGTTCATTTGAGTCATCCAGTTCAGTGACCGTGTGCTTCATATAACGTTCTCGATCAATTATGATTTTGTTAGGGCGACCATTATGAGGTATCCATCAATGTGACCAGTCCATCGCAAAATATCTCTTCAATTTTTCAGACCAATCTCTGCTGAGAAACATGCCATATGCCTCAGGGATATCTGCAACAATTATGTCAATGATGAAATGAACTTGAGGATTTGAGGCTAATCTTATCAGCACTTCGTTCAACTTTCCTATTACCTTTACATTATATCGGTCAAGTTGGACAATGCTTGTGTCACATGGCACGGGGACTGCATTAAGTTTTTTGCATACCGAATATGGCATGACGTTTTCAGAAGCCCTTGAGTCTATCATACAATTGTGTACTTTACGATTGCAGATTCCAAATGTAAGCAGAAAAGGAGGAGTTGAGGAATATGATTTCTTACCTATGGATGAGGCATTGACTGAATATTTTGTTGGGTTGTCTTTTGTACTAGCAGAACTGTTTTGAGTGGAAAAATTTTTGCCATTTTTACTTAGAGAAACCCCTTGCATCATCTTATCTCGAATCACAGGAAATTTGAGGAGTTCATATATAGAAATGTTGGCTCTGATTTTCTTCAAATCCTCAACCAAGTCATATTCTAAATCAAGAGATTGTGTAGACTTAGTGTTGGAAGGTTGGTTTTTTGTTTTGACAGTTGAACTGTCATCTGTAGATGTTGTGGAAGGTTCCCCTGAGGACTGACTTTTCTTGCTCCTGGTATTATATTGATGCTGATTGACATTCACAACAGCAACATCTTCATCATCGGTCAATTCTGTGGTATCCCAGATATGACTGATAATTTGAGGGGGCTGTTCTTCAGTGTGTTTGTGTCAGAAATTGTTACTAAGGCTAGGGTAACAAGCCAACACAATCTCAAGAGAAAAAACTCAATTCAAACTAGGGTTTAGGGTTTTGTTTATGTGTTTTTGGTTGTAAGTTTCAAGATCATGCAGGGAATACATTCAGAGTAAAAGCAACAACTAAATCATAGACATAAACTGATAAAGATGCCCAAACATATCACAAAAATCCAACAAAGATACTATGCTGTGGTTCATACATTAAAAGATAAGTATTACCAGAAAAAGACATCAACTAGCAATGAAATTACCATTCAAGAAGCAAAACATGCTCAATAACAAAGCCAACATAGACAAAATGTGGGGGAAAGATTCATATATCACATTATTTCATTAGTAAATGTATATGAGAGTTACAGTACCCGTTCTCTGAACAAGTATGATAGTACAAGCAGCTAGCAGGCCTCCTGATGCTCCCAAAATCAGTTAGGTTTCACCTCCTAACTACCTCCATCGAGTCACTAAATAGGTAAAGTAAAAAGTTACTTTTACAAAATTACATGATTGCTAAAAATAGCAAATACTTAACAAAAAGTGTTTATCAAAAATAACCACTAACTAAAAACAGTTTCATATCTTCTTAGCTGCCTCAACAAGAAGAGATATTCCATCTAGGCTTTGAATCCTTTTCTTAGCTCTTTTGTCCTTTTTCTCCATGTCAATTAACCTTTTCTGCAAGTCTTCATTTTCTTGTTGCAAATGATCAACAGTCTTTTCCAGCTTTGCACAGTACCTGTCAGCAACTCTTTTCCTGCTAAGGACTTCTTTGGATACCTCTTCTAGTTCTTGGAAATGAACTTTAACCTCCAGCAATTCTTCTACAAGCCCTTTATTAACTTTGAATAATCGGTCATGAGTTTCTTGCAGGTGCTTCACGTGTCTCCTGTATCTCTGAATATTTTCCTGTACATCCTCTTCATCAAAATTTGGGATCTCTGATATATTGTCATACTGCATTAAAAGATCTGAAAAATCAACATGAACATCTAAATATCCTGCTTGCTTGAGAATAGCTAGATCCTCTTCATCCAATTCATGATCTTTAAGAGTATCTACCTTTGCTTTATCTTCTTCCTGCTGCTTGGTAAGTCTATCTTTAATTTCAGCAATTATTTCAAATAATTCAGACCTAGGCTATTCAATTTCTCGTACTAACTATGATCTTTTTGTCTCTGCAGGTTGGGAAGAGGAGGAAGGCTTGACAGTTCTCTTTCCCTTACCTTTATTGCTCTTTTTAACAATTTCTGTTTTTCACTAGAGGAAGAACTAATCATCACAGCTTCCTGTCTGGACTCTAGTTTGGGGTTAAGTAGCTTTTTCATGTTCCATCTCAGCTTGTTACTAGGTCTGGTTTTCGGTCTTTAGTATGCAGCTACATTTATCTTTTTCTTCCTCTTAGATTTTGCTGATTTTACCCTTGACGTAGGAAAGTCTTCAAATGCTTCTGTACTTGCCTCTGTCTCAACAATCTGCTGTTCATCCTCCAATAAATAAACTTCATCTTCAGATAATATGGCAAGAGGGCTCCTTTGTTTAGTTTGTAACTCCTCTTCAGGAGTAGCAGCTCTTTCTTTATCAATAGTCCTATCTTGCTCAAAATGTGTTGCTGGTGGTGATTTCAGACAAGGCTGCACTTCTTCACCTGCAAACAATGAGTACTTGTTTCTCATTGAATCTGAAGCCACTTTGAACTGACTGTCAGTATTTACTTGTTCTTCCAACTTCTCTGTCACCTTCTTGACTTTAACCTCATCTTTACTTGTAGATTTGACTGAGTGACCTAAATTTTTTATCATTACCTTCCCCTTATTAGTATGCCTTTTAGGCTACTGATCTTCCTTTTGAGGATGAAAATCTGACCAAAACAAAAAGAAATCCCAAGTCCTTCCCTCATGCTACAACACTGTGGTGATGATCAGTTTGATGATACCATGGTGGAAAAGTGATTGGGAGGTGTGATCATCATTTTGCTTTATCTTGCTTGACATCTTCTGCAGGCTTCTTAAGAAAAAGAAGGGCAAGTTCATTTTAGAAACTCCTACTATGTGTTGCAGGAGCCTGAAATGATATTTAAAGACAAATGAATATCTGCCTTCACAGGTCAGATAACTTTGAAGTATCCTTATGGGCTCAATCCACTGCTTCCTGAAATTTTGAATGAGGATACCCTTGTTCTAGTCAGGAGTCACATTAGGCAATAGGTATCTTTGGGGTTCAAACTCAAAAGGCAATTTTTTAAACCAATGCTCCCCCTCATTGCTGATCTTAGTAGCTTCTGCTATTAACTCCACAGTCAATTTGAATTTCAATTCATCCATCATGATCATATCATCTTTGAGTCCTTTAGCAAACTTGCAGGACACCTGAGTATTGAAACCATCTATCTTCTTGAAAAACTTCAACCAACCTGCCTGCTGAAACAGTTCTGCACAGTCAAGAAGCTTCTCAATCCAGGTTAGGTCTGTGGGCACAGCCCTGTTGACCTTGCCACTTTTTCCACTTTTCCCCATATTCTCCTTTCAGAAGATAGAAACAGTCTGGCTTTAGGTTTCAGAAATGTTTTGAAACTGGTTTGTTGTTATTTGAACTCCTTCTTTATTACAAACTGGTTCACCTCATAGAATACAAAACTTTGGTCAAATTCAGTTTTCAAACTGTTCAATGAGATTAAGAACTGTCAATGGATGAAGTTTTTCTATATTCAGTATTGCATTTGCTCCTCCTTCAATACAGCTAATTCAAAACACTCAGAATAGCGCTGCAATGTTCAGACTATTCAATGCAATGGAAAATTGTCAGTATATATGGCTATTTTATATCAATGTTTCACTTACATCTCTACATCAAAACAGCATCAAAATAGTTTCAATCCTCAAACCCTAAATCTTCCACTGCTTTAGATTTGTAAGCATAACATCACTCATAGGCTCATTAAACCAACTAGAAACTGATAGCATGAAAGGAGAAAACAAAAACACCTCTGTCTGTAATATCTTCGTCCTAGCCAAAAAACTGCCATTCAAAACTGTACATGAAATCTAACATGGTTCTCCTAGCAAGTGACTTCATAAATCATAACAATTTCAATAGCTTTCAAACCATTTGAATAAACCAATACAGCACCCTTTGTGACAATCATGTATATAACAAATCAATTTATGAGTCCTCCAATGCTATTTCCTGTATAATCTGGTTTACACTTGCATTAGGTCATGAGAAGAATCTCTTCAATTAGTTCATTGTAACCATTCTGCCTCACTATCAGAGTTTTTGAATGTATAGGAGATCAAATGATAAACATTCTTCGTTCAAACAGTCATTAAAATTCACAGGCTGAATGCTTTAAGTTCAAGGCCTTTTTGCTGCTCTCTTCATTCAGATTCTTCATAATAGCTTCTGATAACTATTTCTGTGGTGAAGAGTTTATCTTATAACCTACTATATCATCTCCACCAGGCAATTTCTCAATATAATCGTGCAGCAAGAAAAACCCAAATTTTTGAGTTATAAGGGTTTGTATCGGAGTACCTACCAATATCTTCAACTGTTGTGGCTTAAAGCTCTGTTTTAAGGTAGCAACGGTCTCTCCTCATGTATACAAGTGTCTTCAGATCATCTCCTTAACCGCAAACGAGAGAATTAAGATGCCCTAATTTCTCTTCACAGGAACACAATCCACTTCTTTAGCGTTTTGACTCTTCACCACGAACTCTTCTCTCCTATAATAATGCATGTAGAAAGAAAAATTCGACAGCTTTAGCCGAGATTTGCTGATCTTGTCCAACTGATTCCGCGTTTTGAGCAATGATGAAACTACTTTGGCTGCGTGACTGAAAACTGCCAAAATACGTGTCTAAACTGCAGTAACACGTGTTAAAACACTTAAAAAATACGATCAGTCACTTCTAGACAAAAATCATGATGAAAATCTGCATTAAAATCGGAAAAACAAAGGGCCGCGATATTCTTGTAGCGCGCCCTTTGTTAAATTTTCATCCAGCGCTACAAGAATAATTGCTAGGCCAATTTCTTGCAGTTTTACAACTTTTTGCTAAATTGTCGAAGGTTTTAAAAGCTGCTTGATTTAAGAAACAAGTCTAACTGCTCTCTAAACACATTAATGAATCAACTTTGAAAATATGACCTTCTTTAAACCCCTTTTAAAAAATAAAAAACCATCAAAAATCAAATAAAACCTAAAAGCTTGGGCTTAAAACCTATTCAATCACCAATAGAGTTTCTAAGGAGACCAACACTAAAACTTAAAACCAAAAATTTAACTGAGATAGATTGAAAAACAAACCAAAACTGGGGAAAATAAACCAAAAATGGAGAAAAATTTACTGACTTAACATCTGGCTCCAGCTGCGGGATGAAGTCCTCCCTGTGAGGCTTCAAGAACCTGTAGACCAGTGCCTTCTATCATTTATTCACCTAACTGCAAACTTACTTTGGGCTATGGAGTCTTTATTCAACCTCACTCACACCGGTATGTGTAATGAAGAGTGAAAATGATCTCATAAACTGTAAAAATGCTTGAGGAATCGCCCATTGACAAGGCTGAGCAATTCCTCACCTTCCAAGGAATGCAAGATGAATGTATTATTTTCCAAAACTTTAGCTATCAGAAAGGGGCCAAACCACAGATTATCAAATTTGCCATGCTTACCTTTCTGTTCCTTTCTTGCATTCCATCTTAAAACTAACTCACCTTCTGAAAATGTATGCTCTTTAATTCTTTTGTCAAACCTGTTTTTTACCTTAGCTCTGTACAGCTGAGCTTCTTTGTCCACCTTCTCTCTATGCTGCTGCAACTCTATCATCTCGAAGATCCTCCTTTGCATGTCATCTGGTTCTTCTTGAGAGTTTTGGAGGAACTTCATCACTGGAATCCCCAACTGAACGGGGAACACTGCCTCTGTGCCATATACTAGCTGAAAAGGAGAAGTACCAATGGCCTGCTTTACTGTAATCCTGTCTTCCCACAATGCATATTTCAGCATTGAATCCCAAGACCTTTTGTTATGTTTCAGCAATTTCTTAATGCTTTGAATGACATTCTTGTTGGATGATTCAGCCTGGCCATTTCCCTGAGGATAGTAGGGAGTTGAGTGTTTCAAAATAATGTCATTTTTCTCACAGAAAGCCACCATTGCCTTGGATTTAAATGCTTTGGCATTATCAGTTATTAATCTGTGGTGGGCAGCCAAATCTACTCAGGATATTGTCTTCAATGAACTCCATAATCACCTTATTTGTAGCATTCCTTGTAGGAATGGCTTCTACCAATTTTGTGAAGAAATCTGTGGCTGTCAGAATCCAATGATGTTGTCCGGAAGATGATGGATTTATCTCTCCAATAAAATCCAGACCCCATTGCTGAAAAGGGGCATTACTGCAATAGGATTCAATGGCAAGGATAATAATTTCTGTTTACCTGCAAATTTTTGACAGGGTATGCAAGCTCTTACCTGCTGGTAAACATCTGAGAAGACGGAGGGCCAATAGTATCCAGCTCTCAAAATTTTGTAAGCTGTGGTTTTCCAATATTTATGCCCTCCACAAACTCCTTCATGAGATTCTGAGATTACTTCCCCTATTTCATGCTGATCCAAACACCTTAACAAGATTCCTCCTGGGTCTTTCCAAAACAATTGATCTTCCAGCAAACAATATTTAGTAGCTTTCAGTTTCAGAGACCTGGAAGCCTTCCTATCTAAGTGTTCTGGGNATGCCTCCTGGGTCTTTCCAAAACAATTGATCTTCCAGCAAACAATATTTAGTAGCTTTCAGTTTCAGAGACCTGGAAGCCTTCCTATCTAAGTGTTCTGGGCATTGCAAAAATAACAGGAAATAAACAATATCAGCATACCAATCTGAAGATGAATATGAGTCCATGATCCTTTCTTTCTCCAGCATTTCTTGCTTTTCTTCAGGTACTGATTCTTCTGCCATAACATGTAATCCTAGTGCTTGACAATTTGAGTCAGCCAGTAGTTTGGCCAATCCTTGTCCTTTGACCAACTTTGTAGGTCTGATTTCCACCTCATATTCCATAATCTTAGCAATCCACTTTCCCCTCTTTCCTTCACTCTCAGGATGTGTCAAAACATCTTTCACTGTTGCATTCGGAACAAATGAAATCACCTTTGAATGAAGAATATAAATTCTGAAAAATTTCAGAGCTTTCACCAGAGCATAGGCTTGTTTTTCCAGAATTTTGTACTTCAATTCAGAATCCCTTAGAGTCTTACTGAAAAAGGCAATGGGCTGCTCTAGTCCTTCCTTGTTTTTCTGAAGTAGGACAACTGCAATTGTATCTGCTGAAGCAAAAGAAAAAGTGAGGAACTCCTTGGTAAAATCAGGACTTACCAGAACAGGTGCTTCAGTCAGAGCCACCTTTATTTTTTCAAAAGCTGCCTTTGCTTCAACAGTCCATTTAACCTCTTGGACCTTCTTTAACATTGTTGTGATTTGTTTAATGGTCTCAGCAAAATTAGGAATGAACCACCGCAGACAATTTATCTTGCCAATAAATGATTGCACATCCTTTTTGCTCCTGGGAAAACTGATCTTTAGTATTATTTTGACTCTCTCAGGGTCAATTCTAATGCCATCAGCAGACACCAAATGACCCAACAGTCTTCTCTCTTGCACAGCAAAATGAGATTTCTTGGGGTTTAAAGACAGTCCAAATTTTCTGCATTTTTGAAAAGTTTGCCTCAAATGTTTTAAGTGCTCGTCATCAGACTGTGAGAACACGGTAATGCCATCTAAATAAATGACAACAAACTTATCTTTCTCACCTACAAATGCAATGTCCATTTCCCTCTGAAAGGTTTCTCCAGCATTCATCAGACCGAAGGGCATCTTGTCATACATGAAGGTTCCCCAAGGGGTGGTAAATGCTGTCTTTTATCTGTCATCAGCTTGCATGGCAACCTGATTGTACCCTGAAAATCCATCCACCATGGAAATTCTCTGTGCTCCCACTACCTGTTGTAAGACCTGTTCAATTTTTGGCAAAGGGTAGTTGTCTTTTAATGAAGATCTGTTAAGATTCATGAAATCAACACACAGTCTAATCTCCCCATTCTTTTTTCTGACAGGTACAAGATTTGCAACCCAGGAAGAGTACCTGAGAGGCACTATTATCTTAGCATCCAATAACGTTTTGATCTCTTTTTCAATCACAGGGAATAAGGCTGGATTTATCCTTCTCAATTTCTGTCGAAAAGGCTTGACATTGGGCTTCAAGGGAACCTTATGCTGAATAATTGCTGTATCATAGGTTTTTAATTCTTCATAGGACCATGCAAATACATCCACATATTCTTTCAAAAGCTTAATATATCTGCTCCTTTGTTCAGCTGTTAGAGATTTAGAAATTTTTACCATTCTTGGGTTTTCTGCAGTACCAATATTCCAATCCACTACATTGTCTTCTGAGGATTGAACCACTGGCTTTGAAGGGGTGTCATCCTTGGTAAAAATTATTTCTAAAGGCACTAAACCTTTAGGGATAAAATTACTCTTCAACTCAATGATCTTATGACCTGCAATCTTACCTTCAGGAAACTCATTTTCAGCAAAAACATTTTCAGCAGACTCACTTTCAGCAGACTCATCATCTTGTTCTTCTCCTTCATCCTGATCAATTTGAGCATTAGAAAACTCATCTGTAAGCTCAAGAAATTTCTTGATTTCAATATCATCTTCGAAAACCCTCCAGTGTTTCACATTGTCAGGGACACACGGTCTGTACCTTACCTCTATAGGATACCTTAACTGAGTAGTTTTAAGAATTTTGAAGTATGAGGCAGCCAAGGCTAGAGAGTCTACAATTTCATTATGATTTCTTGGAATATGAGTGATATTAAATGCTATGAAATAATTTTCAGGCATATCCCATACCTCATTCCTATAGACCTTCAATAAATACTGCTTTACTTGATAGTTGTTCTTCACCTGTTGAACAACCAACTCAGAGTCGCCATATGCAGTGATTTGCTGAATGCCTAAGTCTTTATCAGCCTTCAGTCCTAGTATCAGAGCTTCATACTCAGCAGTGTTGTTAGTGGTAACAAATTCCATCTTGTACATGAGTTTCACTATTTCACCTCCAGGAGAAATAAGCAAAACTCCAGCTCCAGCACCCTCTTTGCAAGAGGATCCATCAAAATACAATTCCCACAGCTGATCTTCTTCTTCTCTGCAATGTTTCACTGGTTTTTCTTTTTCAACTTGTAAAAGACCAACAGAATCATCTTCATCCCTGAAATTCAACATACAAGTCCCTAGATCTTTGTCAACAGAGTACAATGGATGATTAGTGGGGTTTTTATCATCTGTGACAATGTAGGCAAACTGTAGTTCTCTGTAAAGTCTCCTATTTTCTCCACCAAAAACAGGAATGGTGGCATATGAGAGATCCATCTGTAAGGTTCCTCCTACCTTCTTTGCCCAGGATCTTGAAAGAAGCATACCAAACTTGGGTGTGATATCTACTACAACAACATCCATTATGAGACTCTTCATGGGAAGCTGAGTAAGGTTAACAACCATGTCTTTAATTACCCCTAGACACTTGACAGCTCGGGAGTCAAAGGCATATAAGTCATGATAAGGTTTGGTGATACTGAGGCCAAGGGCTTCCATCACAGCTTTGGGCATTAAGTTATGGGATGCTCCAGAGTCTAACAGACAATTATGAATCATCTATTCATGGACAGTCAAGGTAACATAGAAGGGAGGAGAAGCACCAGCTTCATTTTCTGTTTTCTCAGCTAGGGCAGAACCAATAAATATTTTTGGGCTTTCTTCTTGCAAATTGACAGTATCTGAAATAGGTTGACCACTGGCAGCAGGCTGACTACTAGCAGAATTCATAACTTTTAAGACTATTTGTTTATAAGATGGATTCTTTATAAGTTCAGTCAATGGGACGGGAATTTTCAATTTCCATAATTCAGTTTCCAAATTGAAATTCTGAGCTGACCTGTTTACCTCTTCAATTTCAGCATTCTTCTTGGACTTTTCTAGCAGGCTGCTTCTTCTCTGTGACAGGACCAGCAACTTGTTTATCAGCAACATTTGCAGCAGGTGCAACAACTTTCTTTTTGGGAGCTTGGACTACTTGTTTCGGACCAGATCTGAGATTAATGGTCTTTTTAATTCCATTCTGATTAACAACAGCATTTATAGCAGTTTTCTCCAACTCTGAATCATCTTCAACTTCATACAAATCAGCATCATAAAATTCAGAATTCAAAAAATCTTCTTCTGTTACAAAACCTGTGGATAAACCATCTCCAAAGTGATTCATGTCTTGGTCAGTTTCAGTCTCCTCAAAGAGGAGCTGTTCATCAACCTCCTCTTCATCAGCTACATTATTTTGAAAAGGTGGGGGCACTCTCTGCTCTTCATTCTCCCTCCTTTCCCACTGAATGTCATTATTTCTTCGCTCCCTTGGCATAAATCTAGGAGCAAACTGCCTCCTGAACTGATTTGGATTATTTGGATTTCTCTGAGCTTCTGGGGCAGCTTTAGCAGAATTCTTTTCAAGTTCTAATTTGTTCAGCTTGGCAGTGAAAACCTTCACAAGTTTAGCCATTTCATCTATTTTAGCTTCAACAGACTGAGGTGCAGCACTTGTTGAAATAGCCTCCTTCTTCCCTTTTCTTTCATATAACTGTTGAGGTGTTTCTTTTTTAACTTTATTTGAAGCCAGTAAGTTTGAATCCACCTCCAATGCTGCATCTTGCATGTTCAGCAAAGAGACAGCTCTTCTTTCTCTGAGTAATAATGAAAATTCATGGTCAAATGCATTTGCATAAGTCAGTTTGGCTGATGTTTCAGTAGGTTTGATCTCTGCTGGAATCCTACTATACATCTTGTTAAATCTTTTTGAGAAATCAGCCACAGTATCTTTCTTTCTTCTGAGTGCACCAAATTCAGTGATATAATAAGTGTGGTCCTTGGTGTCTCCCCACTGCCTCAGGAAAAGGTCACGGAGTTCTTCAATGATTGTAATGGAGTTGGCAGGAAACTCCCTGAACCACTTTCTCACATCCCCATCTAAACTCTGCACAAATACCCTCATCCATACATCTTTAATTTCAATGTTTTGATTGTCTGCATAACTCAAGAAGGCCTCCCAATGTTCTTCTGCAGTTGTTTCACCTTGTCCATTGAATCGGGGCATATATTTCTGATAATCATGACCAGGTAAGGCATGTAAAGGCTGGGTTAATGCTAATGGTGCATACCTAGCAGCTATCATTCTGTCCATCATATCCATGGGTGGATTTTGGGCTGCCATTGTGGACTGAGGTTTAGTTTGAGGTTTTGAAGAGGAAGAAACTTGATTGGTACTTGTTTGGAATGGATTTTTTCCTATTTTCAGCTGAAAGAGTGGGATTTTTCCAGGAGAAGTAGTCTTAGCTTTCAAAAAAGTTTCTGGATTGGTAAAAACTTGAAAAGTATTTTCAGGTATGGTAGGTTTTAACCAAGATGAGTTTTCAGCTGGGTCTAATGAATCACCCAACTGGTGAGGATCACAAGAAGATGGAAAAGATTGGGACCTTATGAGCTTTCTTGCTATTTTTATAATCTTTTCAGGGTCTGTCACACCCCGTAGCAAGGGAGATGTAGGTCTTCTCCTGGTTCCAATACTTCTAGAAGCCAGTGTGTCCAAACTTGGTGAAAATAGCCTTCAAACGATGCTGGTTTAAGTCCACCTCTTAAACCAGGAAAATGATAAGTATCCCAGGGAAGATTTGCTTCAGCTTCGTCCCCGGCAACGGCGCCAAAGATGTTTGTGTCAGAAATTGTTACTAAGGCTAGGGTAACAAGCCAACACAATCTCAAGAGAAAAAACTCAATTCAAACTAGGGTTTAGGGTTTTGTTTATGTGTTTTTGGTTGTAAGTTTCAAGATCATGCAGGGAATACATTCAGAGTAAAAGAAGCAACTAAATCATAGACATAAACTGATAAATATGCCCAAACATATCACAAAAATCCAACAAAGATACTATGACGTGGTTCATACATTAAAAGATAAGCATTACCAAAAAAAGATATCAACTAGCAATGAAATTACCATTCAAGAAGCAAAACATGCTCAATAACAAATCCAACATAGACAAAATGTGGGGGAAAGAGTCATATATCACATTATTTCATCAGTAAATGTATATGAGAGTTACAGTACCAGTTCTCTGAACAAGTCTGATAGTACAAGCAGCTAGCAGACCTCCTGATGCTCCCAAAATCCAGAACCCTAACAATGACTTGCTAACTCATTTAAATAAGAAAGTTCTCCCAAAATCAGTTAGGTTTCACCTCCTAACTACCTCCATCGAGTCACTAAATAGGTAAAGTAAAAAGTTACTTTTACAAAATTACATGATTGCTAAAAATAGCAAATACTTAACAAAAAGTGTTTATAAAAAATAACCACTAACTAAAAACAGTTTCATATCTTCTTAGCTGCCTCAACAAGAAGAGATATTCCATCTAGGCTTTGAATCCTTTTCTTAGCTCTTTTGTCCTTTTTCTCCATGTCAATTAACCTTTTCTGCAAGTCTTCATTTTCCTGTTGCAAATGATCAACAGTCTTTTCCAGCTTTGCACAGTACCTATCAGCAACTCTTTTCCTGCTAAGGACTTCTTTGGATACCTCTGCTAGTTCTTGGAAATGACCTTTAACCTCCAGCAATTCTTCTACAAGCCCATTATTAACTTTGAATAATCCATCATTAGTTTCTTGCAGGTGCTTCATGTGTCTCCTGTATCTCTGAATACTTTCCTGTACATCCTCTTCATCAAAATTTGGGATCTCTGATATATTGTCATACTGCATTAAAAGATCTGAAAAATCAACATGAACATCTAAATATCCTGCTTGCTTGAGAATAGCTAGATCCTCTTCATCCAATTCATGATCTTTAAGAGTATCTGCCTTTGCTTTATCTTCTTCCTGCTGCTTGGTAAGTCTATCTTTAATTTCAGCAATTATTTCAAATAATTCAGACCTAGGCTGTTCAATTTCTCCTACTAACTATGATCTTTTTGTCTCTGCAGATTGGGAATAGGAGGAAGGCTTGACAGTTCTCTTTCCCTTACCTTTACTGCTCTTTTTAACAATTTCTGTTTTTTCACTAGAGGAAGAACTAATCATCACAGCTTCCTGTCTGGACTCTAGTTTGGGGTTAAGTAGATTTTTCATGTTCCATCTCAGCTTGTTAGTAGGTCTAGTTTTCGGTCTTCTGTATGCAGCTACATTTATCTTTTTCTTCCTCTTACATTTTGCTGATTTTACCCTTGAGGTAGGAAATTCTTCAAATGCTTCTGTACTTGGCTCTGTCTCAACAATCTGTTGTTCATCCTCCAATAAATAACCTTCATTTTCAGATAATATGGTAAGAGGGCTCCTTTGTTTAGTTTGTAACTCCTCTTCAGGAGTGGCAGCTCTTTCTTTATCAATAGTCCTATCTTGCTCAAAATGTGCTGCTGGTGGTGATTTCAGACAAGGATGCACTTCTTCACCTGCAAACAATGAGTACTTGTTTCTCATGGAATCTGAAGCC
>LPNX010497763.1:45962-56072 GCA_001517045.1 Pseudotsuga menziesii
AGGTTTATGTCATGTGATAAGCTTCGGATTCCCCCAATCCGTAGTGGAAGGCGGAAAGGAGGAATGTGCATGGAGAAAGTATGGATGGATGATTTTAAACAGATGTTAGGCTTCCAATTCTGAAGTCCACAACGAAAGGAGGAATGGCAGAATGCAGAAAGCTAAAGTCAGAAAGTTTAGCTGCAGGGAAGACATGACCTTTTACGGTGCAGAAGTGGATTTAATAATGGAATTTAATGTTGGTTATTTATTAATAATTTAATGTTGCATGTTTATAAATGTTATAGCTAAAATACATGTGAAATAAATTATATTTAAAAGAAATGTATGTGCATTCATAACAGGTTATTGGGGTATGTTACAACCCCTCTCTCTCTCTACCCTTGTTATAGTGGATTTCACCACTCTAGGTGAATCACACATTGTATGGCCTTCCCCTGTCCCGCTGTAGAGTCATTAGCCCCTATGGACCACTTTTTGTCTTTTGATGTTTCCTTGATCATCCCTACAAACATATGAAAAATGATATACGTGACTTTTAACCCGATAACCACGTACATACACGGGTTTGACCCATATAACCGCATACATCAGGATGTGTGCATAATCCAAATCCTTTTGGAGTTTTCCTTGACATGGATCTAACTCATTTAACTACTGGCCTTCCATATGCCTTGAGATCACTCAGATTCAACCTTCCAGTATCCCTTTGAAAGCTATATAAGGAACCCCTTTGTACATTGAAAGCATAAGAGAGAATTCTGAGCAAAGAAACTATAGTCCATTGTTGCTGGAACTTATGCTTGAGTCTGCATCCCTTTGTCCCTTGGAGCACTTTTGTGTTCTTCCCAATCTTTCCTTTTGCTTGTGAGCTTGCTTTCGAGAGATGGAGGATTGAAGTGGTGGAGGCCCAAGTGGGGGATTCAGTTTCTCCGGTTCGCAGACATGCCGTCAGAGGTTGTATCTATCTTGTAATATCTTATTTATATTAATAGACATATCTTTTCCTATCCAATGATGTGTATTTGAATGAAAATTTTATCCATGGGAATATGTCAAATGCTTTTACATTATTGATTATATATGCTAGAATAGATCTAACACCATGATATATAGTATTCTTGTATTGTTTAATTGTTGTTGAGGAAGTGACATATCAATTCAAGCTGAAGATTGGAAAGCTCAATGGGGATCCACTTCAACCGTCTGGAATAAGGTACGAGGTTTGATCCTTTAGTGTTAGACATTTAATTTCTATTGCATATTGGAAATGATTGATTTCTCGAGTCAAGATGTCTGTTGTGGTACCCTAAGACATAGGAATTTCTCTCCGTAACAGAATTGGTCACTCTACTGGGGAGTTCCTAGTAGTTGTCCTTTGGGGGTTGATTTATCGGCATTCAATGTATTTTAATTACTCTTTCTCTCTTGTTTCAGTGTCGGGTATGGGGGCATGTATTTCTGGTAGAGTCTGATTGGTGTGAAGTCTATCTCAGCCTATCTCTTTGCCTTGATTTGTGCATCTTTTTCTTCCTGTATGCGGGTTTTCGACTTACAGTCACGTATACATGCAGTTTCCTCTGTGATTTCCGCGTATACACGCGGGTTTACTGCGAAAAGTCGCGTATACCCTTGTTTTTTCCCTTTTTGGGGAAGATAATTGGTTGTTGGGTGAATTCTGATACTTGCTGAGTCTCCTTTGGCACTGCCTGAGTCTTTCTAGACCTCTGTTTTTTACCAGAAACATTTTTTTTAGCCTAATTTTTTTTTTTAGGAAAGTTCTTGTCATGGCATTTTCGATTTTTTGTTTGAGATTAATGCATTAGAATTCTTTTACCTTAGTGCTTTGCTTGAATGTTGTTTATGTGTGCTTGCAAAGTCTGAGGGTGGTAGAATCATTCTTTTTCTTTTTGAATCTCTTTTATTTTCAAAAAATCCAAAAACATTTGCTTATCATCATGCATTGCATTTTTCACTTTGCATTGTACTTGCACTAGATCTAGATTTGCTTTGGAGTACTAGCCTAGGTCTTCATATAGGAAAATTTACATTCACTTGAAGAAGAATTGTGCATTTCATGTAGTAGCATACCCTGTTTTCATGGACACAATGCATTTGCATTGATTGTTAGGTGTGCATTTTACTTCTTGTTGCGTCATAACACCACAAGTTGCAAGACCATATCCTATTTTTAAGTAATAAAGCCAACTAAAATCAACGCTAAATAAAATGAATTACACTCTTTTCTTTTCTAGGGTGCACCAACAAGCTTAGGTTTTATGATCTTGGAATAGTTCATTGTAAGTCAATTCTCCAAGATCACTAAACAACAACATCTAGGTGTCTGTCCAGGTGAGTGTGTGAAATCCTTGTTATAACCATTGTTCTCAGGATCCTCCTCTCAAACAGGAGTTAAGCACGAGGCAGTGTGAGCGGTTATTGATTGGGATGACCCCTATTCATAACTAAGTAGCACCGGAGATATTTCCAGGATTTTCTTCGTATCTGGGGGCTCTTTCGAGAGTTTCAGGCTTTGATACCCTGCCCATACGGTCAATCCCTTCTGCGACTGTCCGCCTCAGCATTGATTATATTGAGGTGACCTTAGTGGCCTTACCTAGGATATCGAGGGGGTACTTGTAGAGGTTTTTCTGTGGGTGTCCCGGATAGGTTGGGGTCAGACAGCACAGTCTCTTTACGCGTTGAAGCTGAGGGACACAATAATTGGTTACGTACCTCCGCTTGTTGTGTATGGGAGTCTCAAGCCTCTCCTAGGTTAGACATGTCTGCTTCATTCGGGACCTCAATTATCCATCCCTTTTTTGCTTACATTTGGCTTTATATTTTTTTAGTGATTGCTCTGTGCACGCTAGTTGGCCTAGGGTTTACGTAAATAGAGAGTCTTTGCTTTTTTTGAGTCATTAGGATTCGGGTGCGGTTCCGTGTTGTTCTCGTCGTTTAGCAGGACTTTCGCCTTCTACTTATCCTCCTCCTTTGGGAGAGGGACCTAGACAGTCTAGGCGGAATATGTCACACATTGATTCACACACCATGGGAGATTCTTCAGAAGGTATTCCTAAACCACCTCCTCCCATTCATGTAGACGGTGGGGAATTTACTCCTACTTACGATCCTTCACCCGACTTAGCTGAGTATGGTCCTGTGATTTCTGAGATAGGAGCCATGCATGATAGACCTACTCACTCTAGGGATGATTCCCCTTTGACGCGTTACCAGTATGGCATGCCAGAGGACGCCGAGACTCACTTTGAACCCACCACTACTAGCTATGGTAGTTATGGTATGGATGGTTTTCCTATGCAGGATTTGACATTTCATGTCAAATCCAACTTTGAGCCTAGCACTATGCCTGTGGGCAATACCATTCCTTACCTTGCGGAGAGGTTTGGGAGCACTAGTCACATTGCACCTTCCATCCCAGTGGTGGAAGCTACATCATATATCCCTCCTAGGTCTAGAGTTAGCAATCTGATTAGGATACTAGACCAGAGATGAGTGACGGTAGGCAATAGTACATATCTTATTACTCAGATTCCTTCATCCTCGGTTCCTAGTTCTTCAAATGTACATCCTCCACCTTATTCGCGTGGTCCTTTGAGTTGGCACATGGCTACGATTCAGGTCCGTACTGCGATTACTAGACCAATTGTGTCTCAAGTTTACATGACACCCATTGTTTCAGGAGGTTATGTTCATGCTTCTAAAGTTCATATTACTACTTCCATGGCATATATCCCTACTTTCGGTATGTATATTCCTACTTCCGAAGCATATCTTCCTACCTACGGAGTGTCTCATGGGGCATCGCAAACAATGACCTATGGACCTTATTATGGGATGCAGTATGGACATGTTTCTTCACCTTACGGAGGCAGGTATCAACAACCTGCTTACTCTCCTAACTACGGATTTGTAGCTCCTACTAGTCAAGGTCCACCTCATTATGGTGCTTCCACGCCACCCTATACGGGTCATATGGGAGGAGGTCACTATGGCCAAGGCCATGGTGGTAATCAGTCCTATATGAACCAGGGAGAGGTCCATAGACCTCATCATCCTAGGCTCCCTTTCCTCGCGACGCTCAATCTTCTTGACTTATAGAGACTTACGAACGATCCTGTGGCTCATGACCCATCTTGGCCAACTATCCCTACCAAGATTCCTTTGGACATACCTAAGTTTGAAGGAAAACCAGGAGAGGATCTGATCGAACAAGTTACTACGTTTCACCTATGGTGCTCTTCGAATTCATTATATCAGGACTCAGTCTGCTTGAGACTATTTCAACGCACCCTCACAGGGCCTGATATGAAATGGTATATAGAGTTACCTAGGGGTGATTTTACTTTGTTCGATGACTTTGCGATGAATTTTATTAATCACTTCCAGCTACCAGTGCACTATGATGTTGGTACTGAAATCTTGTCGACATTTCGGCAAGATAAAACCACCCATATTTCTGATCATATTCAGGAGTGGCATAGACGAAAGAGATTAATTAAAGCCTTTATACCGCCAGAGTTCCTTCTCGAGTGGTTCCTCAAATCGTTATTGCCATATATAGCGAGGGATGTTTCCACATCCAGAGTGTAGAATGAGGAACAAGCGATTTTTAGGGCGTAGGAACTGGACTTGATCTATGCTCAGTCTGGTTTGTTGTATGAGATTATTCCCAACGATCCTCGTTCTAGTTTTGATCCCAAGGTCAAGCTTGGACCACATGCCAATGGCATTGTGGGTTGTGCAAGTACGAAACCTGTAGACTCGGTTGCAAAACAAGTTGGTCAGTTGTAAATCAACCAATCTGCTTTGGGACAAGCTACGGCTTCGTCTCAACCCTCCCAAACGATGAATGTACTTTCTGTGCAATCGTCGGACCATAAAGGTAACCAACAGCCCGGAAGGAATATAAAAAATGGTAATAATAATAATCGAAAGGGTGGGAATAAGAATGAGAATACTAACAATAATGACAAGAACGATAGAAATGTTGGGGGGGACAAGCAAGCTAAATGTAAGGTTAAGTTCCCTTGCAAGTTATGTAAGGACGATCACATCACTTACTTGTGCCCTCGGATTGATGAAGCTTCGAGATTCTTAGAACAAGGCCCAGCTATGCTAACGAACCCTTTACCGTATAAACAGAAAATGGACTCGAAGTCCCATGACCAGTATAGTGAGAATGATCCACCAAAGACTAGTGCTCGTGGGTGTATTAACATGGTCTGTGCTGCCAAGGTTGTGACACATGTGAAAGATTATAGTTCTTCACAACCCAGCCCAGGAAAAGAGCCTGATCCACCAGGGCCCCTTTGCATATTGGGAAACCTGCAGATAAACCTGAGGCTGCACCTCGCATTCATAAGGGAGTCCTTAAGCATTTGGGGCATAAACCAAATGCCTGAGTCGCCTATAATTATTCAGTTGTTGAGGATTTGGGCCACACTCCTTGTGCGATGTCTCCATTGGAAGTGCTTCAGAGTTGTCCTTCGCAAAGGAAGGTGTTGCTTTCTTCCCTTGGTGTGAACGGAGATGATTCTTCCTCGGTGATCAAATTTGAAACCGCAGGACTGCAGTCTCGCTTTCCGTACTATGTGTCTCTTTTGGTGCACATAGAATGTCTTAATATGATTGTCAAGCGTACTGTGATTGACGAGGGCGCTGCGGCTTCTGTGATGTCTTTGTCCTGTTGGAAGGGTCTGGGTTCTCCTGAGCTGTCTAAATCAGTGACTATGTTAACTGCGTTTGATGGGATATATTTTAGGCCGCATGGCATCCTTCCTTCCCTTAAAGTCCATTTGGGAGGGAAGACCGTTGCGATAGAGGTTGAGGTGGTTGATGCGCCCCTTGACTACAATCTCTTGCTGGGTAGGAATGGAATGTATAGTATGCAAGCCGTTGCTTCTTCCTTGTACCACATTGTATGCTTTCCACATAACGAGAATATTGTAACGATTGATCAAATGGCATTCAATAATCCATCTATTACCGCATCTTCGGGAGCTACGATCCCCATTGTTGAGCACTCTCATTCGGCAACTAGGAGTGTGGGTAGGCATGTATCCATCCCTTATGGGAAGATTTAGTTGTCCTACACCGATCCTCATGATAGGATCTTGTTTGGATGAGGCTTCAACTTCTACGACCTCGGTGTCTTTTTGCACAACCCATATGGAAGATCCTTGGATTCTTCCTACACCGAGCACTTCGAGTGAGCCCGTCAAGACGAGCATGCCATTGCCTGCAGCTATGATTGCTTATCAAGCTAATCTCAAGAGTGTTGCAGAGCCTTGTTCTTCCTCTTCGTGAATGGAAGAGGAAGACCCCTATGTGCTGCCTGCATGGGAAGTACAGTCTTCTCATGCCCACGATTACCTTGATACAGTTTTCCCTTCAGATGAAGCGATTATCGAGGCTATGTCGGGAGTTGAGCCACCATGGGAGGAACTTCATCATAGATCATACTTCCTTCCACCGCTTGACCGTTTAGAGCATGAGGATTATAGGGATATTCTTAGTCAGAAATTTGGTAGGCCTATGGTTCCATTAAGCTCTCTTGGTCCGATGGCTGATGGAAACATGGTGAACATATCGGCAACGATTCCTATCAACATTTATCACAATCCTGGCACCATTGAGAATGTCTACATTGGGGCGGAATGTTCCCATGCTGAGATTCTGGAATATACTGAGCTATTCAAGGAATTCCATGATTTTTTTGCTTGGTCTTACAACGAGATGCTAGGAATTGACCCTCGGATTGTTAAACATGAGATTAATACTTACCCCAACACTAAGCCTGTTCGACAACGTTTACGTTCCGTGAATCCTAGGAAAGCACCTGCCATTAAGGCAGAGATAGAGAAGCTGTTGAAAGCCGGTTTCATCTATCCCGTTCCCTTGACAGAGTGGGTTTCAAACCCCGTTCCGGTGGATAAGAAGCAGGGAGTGATCCTTAGATGCACTGATTTCTGTGATTTGAATCATGCCTGTCTTAAGGATAACTTCCCCACACCATTTATAGATCATATTTTGGATGAGTGTGCGGGTAGCGAGGTGTTTTCCTTTATGGATGGCTTTTTTGGGTATAATCAGATTCAGATTAAACCTGAGGACCAACACAAGACCGCATTTATTTGTCCTTGGGGAACATTTCCATATCAGAAAATGCCTTTCGGCCTTAAAAATTCCAGAGCTACGTTTCAGCGGGCGATGACCTTGATTTTCCACGATCTCAAGTCTATTATTGAAGTATTTTTAGATGACCTCGCTGCTCATTCTCGTATGAGAATGTGTCATCCCTATCACTTGAGATTGGTATTCGAAATATGCCAGCACTATTCAGGTAGATTAAATCCTCATAAGTGCATCTTTTGCGTGAAGTCAGGTCATTTGTTAGGATTCATTGTTTCTAAAGAGGGTATAAGAGTCGACCCTTTGAAGGTTGAGGCAATACTTCAGTTGTCTCCCCCGAAGAATATTCACCATCTTCAGTGTTTGCAAGGTATGGAAAACTTCTTATGAATATTTGTTGTCAACTTTGCCAATTTGACTAGAGGCTTCATGCGTCTCTTGAAGAAGGATACTCCCTTTGAATGGGATGAGCAAGCCTAGGAGTCCTTCGATGCACTCAAGCAAGCCCTAGCATCGGCCCCGGTGATTAGTCCTCCAGATTATAGCCGTGATTTTCTATTATATGTGGCCGCATCTTTAGAGATGATTGGTATTGTTTTGGTTCAAGAGGATGAGGAGCTCCAAGAGCATGTCATATATTATCTGAGCCGAAACCTTATTGACACAGAGATTCGTTATTATCCTGTCGAGAAGCTTTATTTAGCTACCATCCACGTGGTTCAGTGTTTGAGAAATTATATTCTCCTTCACCAGACCTTGGTTGCAGCCCATGTCAATCCGTTTCAGTTCGTCCTCACACGAAGGATGATTGGGGGAAAATATAATAAATGGATTGTCATTCTGCAAGAGTTTGATCTCGAGTTTGTTTCGGCAAAATCGAAGAAATATTTAATCTTTGTAGATATTATATCGTATTTTTTGAGCGAGGGAGAGGAGTTGGTTTGTGAAGATATGTTTGTCGATGAACACATATTCTTAATCTCAACATCTGACCCATGGTATAGAGATATCATAGTATATCTGCAAACACAGAGGACTCCTACTCACCTCTCGCGAGATGAACGACGACGATTACGTCACGTCTCCAAGAACTACCTTATAGTGGACAATACTTTGTACCACCATGGGGTAGATTCCATTTTACGACATTATTTAAGTCATGACGAGGCTAAGGTTGTGCTGAATGAATGCCATGAAGGGGCATGTGGTGGTCATTTATTTGGGCTTTCTACAGCTCAAAATATTTTGAGAGTGGGTTATTTATGGCCATCGATCTTTAAAGATTGTGTTGATGTGGTCAAGAGGTACCACCATTTCCAGGTGTTTACACATAATATGCGCTCAAAACCTTCCCCGTTACATCCTATTATCACTGCCAGTCTTTTCACTAAGTGGGGGATCGATTTTATGGATTGCAACCCAGCTTCGGCTGGGGGGCACCATCATATTATAGTGGTTGTTGATTACTTCACGAAATGGGATAAGGCTATGCCTACAGTAAAATCCGATGGTGAGACAATTGCTCACTTTGTATTCAACCAAATTATTACTTGGTTTGGGATTCCGAAGGAGCTTGTCACTGACCATGGCTCACACTTTCAGAACCGTATGATGAAAGAGTTGGCATCCAAGTTAGGGTATAATCAAGAGCACTCCTCTTCTTACTATCCTCAGGAGAATGGATAGGTAGAGGCCGTGAATAAATCACTCAAATCCATTCTCCAACGAACCATCGCACAGATCAAGACGAGTTGTCATATTATGTTATATCTTGTTTTGTGGGCATATCGAACCGTGGTTAATACTGCCACTGTTTTTTCTCCATATCAGCTTGTACATGGAGTGGAGTCGATATTTCCAATTGAATGTGAGATTCCTTCATTGAAGATAGCCGTGGAACTCTTACCAGACACTTCACCTTTGGAGGAGCGTTTGGTTCACCTTGAGCAACTTGATGAGCAGCGTCGGGATGCCTTGGTGGCTCTAGAGGTTAATAAATGTCGCGTTAAGGTCTAGTATGATAATTCTGTCTGTCCAAGAGTGTTTAGTGAAGCAGACTTGGTCCTCTTGTGGGATCAACAGAAATAACCCTTGGGGGTAGGGAAATTCAATCCTATGTGGCGTGGTCCTTACGTGGTCAAGCGTGTCTTAGAGAAGGGTTCCTATGAGTTAGTCGATTACGAAGGCATAGCTTTGGCGGAGCCTAGAAATGGGCTCTATCTCAAAAAATACTATGCATGATCTTTAGCCAAGGCTGTTTGTTGTATATTATTGTACAGCTTTTGCATAGTTAGGTCTTTTTTATCATGATCGGGTTTGTGATTAGTTTCCGTTTCTTTTGGCAGATGTCAATGGAATCTTCCACCTACATAGGATTCACATATGGTTCAAGCCATCACACTCAACACTTAGCCTCTACTACTTGGGTGATTTATAATCCTATAGGTCAAGTATTGTCTTCAGGAGGTGTATGTATACGGCCATCTTCCAACAATGTTGTTGAATATAGTGTCATTATTGAGCTTCTACGGGATGCCATTCTACATGGTATTCTATCTCTTAAGGTATGTCTTGATTCAGAGTTAGTAGTGTCACAGCTCAGTGGTTTGTACCATGTTAGAGATCCGACGTTATTGAGAAGGGTTTTACGTGTGAGATTGTTAGAACGACAATTTGATAGTATAACATATATACACATTCCAAGAAATAATAATCAAGTTGCTGACTCATATGCTAACTATGTGTTAGATTGGAATTTGTCTCATTCATAATAAATTAATCATAAACACACATTTACACATGTAAATAAATAAATCGATCACCATAAAACCTTTTTATATATATAAAAAAAGTGGTAATACATAGTGTCATATACAAAAGTGGAGCTTTCAAAGCTTCCATCATATAGTACACGGTAGTACAAAACATATACACTCCCAGGTGTCTAATCCTGTG
>LPNX010497788.1:0-121975 GCA_001517045.1 Pseudotsuga menziesii
ACAGTTTCAAAATTTTACTGTTTAGAAGGAAGTCATAGATTATTCATTTCATGTTTTCAAGAGTGACAATTTATGGATATATATTTTTTCAAACATGAAGCAAACACAAGTTAACATTCTGAATGTCAGCGACATAGGAGATACCTTACAAATTGGATGGGCCGTATTGCCAGCTGACCCTAGTAATTATATGACAAACAGTACTGCTGAGGTTAAATAACTGAAATATTTCCTTTTCCAATTAAATGTTTGAGGAATGAGGATGACTGAATAGTACTCTATGATTATTCATGTATATCGAAAAGTATAGTTATATGAATTAATTAAATATGTTGTTCTTTATCTTGTTTTTTCCAACCTTTTTCCATTTGTTCAATTGTTATCGATTTTCATCTCTGCAGAGAATCATCTCCCTTTTAAGTGGGCATTGGGTTCACCTTTGTGATGCCTTCGGAACTTACAAGTGGCTACCTTGTAAGTATAAAAAATTCCAGAGCTTAAAATAGGTTTTCTAGTGTCGTATGCCATCACTGATCCATCTTGCCCCTTTGCTATATATTATTTTAATGAAAGAGAATAGGTATCAGAATGTTTTTATTGAATAGATAGGGATATGACATCATGTGGATTGTGTAAGTAACATAATTAGTTGCATGGTATGTACTATTCAACAAATGACATTAAAGTGTTTGGTTTAGTGGTCATAGACTAATTTTGAAGTGGTTTCTTCATAGGTAACTACAACGTAATAAGTTGAGAGGAAGGATTCCAGAAGTAATGGGTCTCATGCAGGCTCTGGCTGTTCTGTAAGTAAAGTGTTTGCTGTATTTTAACTCATACTAAGATGTCTTCTAATCTGATTAAAAGTAACCTCAGTCCTTGAAATATGCATGCAATCCCAGCTCAATAAAAAGTTAAAACCCATAATGTTTTGGGATTTTGTTAGTATATTTCTTGTGCACAATCAATTCATATTCCTTCCTACATGATCAATGCTCTGCGATCCCAAGCGAAGATTTGATTATACAATTATGGTTTATGCTTTAGTGCATTGATACATTAGTAATATTTATTGCAGGGATTTGAGTGATAATCATCTTACTGGAACAATTCCTCCCATCCTAGGCAATTTGACTTACACTGGAAAGCTGTAAGTTACTTGCACGCTTAATTGCTTGAATTATAAGCTCTGGTCATTATATGTTGACCACAACTTCCTTTCATTTTCAATTTTCAAGAAGTTGATTCTCTTGTTATTTTCTTTGTACTTCTTAGATATTTTCACAGTAATAATCTCACTAGATCTATTCCGCCGGAATTAGGGAATATGACAAAGCTGAGCTACCTATAAGAGCTTTAAACACCATCCTGTAGTTATGTATAGTATATGCAAGAAATAGAAATTGGATGTGAATTATAAGAAAAATCCCAATATGGATATGCAGGCAACTGAATGACAATCAGCTTACAGGGTAGATTCCACCTGAGCTGGGGAAGTTGGAACAACTGTTTGAATTGTAAGTTTCTGTCTATACAGTTTTCAAGAAAGTAAAGACAAAAATGGTAGAAACATATTCAAACCTAGTAATATACTACAACATTAATCATATATCTATTGTGGAATATTTCTGCAAGTATTTTAACAACACTAGATTGTATTTTGTTTGGACAGAAATCTTGCCAGAAATCACCTTGAAGGTCCAATCCCAGAGAACATTAGTTCCTGTGTTGCTCTTAATTACATGTAAGTGATATAATCTTCAGGCCTAGTGGAAAATCTATGGAAAGTAATCTTGGCATTTTTCTAACAATATTGAGGTCATGTCTTCTTCTTGTCCTTTCTTTTTCCAGCAATGTGCATGGTAACCGTTTGAATGGAACTATTCCTCTGGAATTCCGTAAACTTGACAGCTTAACTTATTTGTAAGTGTTTGTAGGTCACATATAATACAATTAAACTATTTAACATAATCAATTATTGAATTGTATGCAGCATGTTCAGAGTGATTAACAGATTTTGTTGTGGGTTTTACAGAAATTTGTCCTCCAACAAAATCAAGTGAGCAATTCCCATAGAGTTGGGATATATTATAAATCTAGACACACTGTGAGTTCTTGCTATTTTGATGTCTTGATTAAGCTTCCAAGGCTCCTGTTATAATTTCATCGAGAAACATAATTTGCTCTAACGGTAAAATGTACATTTTAATTGATCTGTGATTTGATGTGAATATTTAGGGACCTCTCTAAAAATGATATTTCTGGACCTATTCCAGGATCTGTTGGGGATTTGGAACATCTTTTAAAATTGTAACCCATCTGTAGAATTATTTCGAGAACAAATCAAGTATTTGTGGGTGAGATAACTATTAACCCATCATGGTCTCTATTGGATTGTGAATTCAAGGAACTTGAGTGGCAATAAACTGAGTGGTTTTCTCCCAGCAGAATTTGGAAATCTAAGAAGCATTGGGGATATGTAAGTACTTGCATGGTTTGTGTTGTTTGCAAAGAATTTGTGTTCCTTCCACATCTCTATTTAGTGTACCCATGGTCACTTCAACAAAAGTAGCATAGTGTGACATCTTTTCAATGTAGAGACCTTTCTACTAACCGATTATCGTGTACTATTCCTCAAGAACTTGGACAGTTACAAAATTTGGCCTCGCTGTAAGTTTCTTCGAATGACATAAGATACAATTTATTTAATATGTTCACAATTATTATGAAAATAACTCGATTATTCTGAAAATAATTCTGGAGATGGATGATATACAGGATTCTGAATAACAATAGTTTATCAGGGGAGGTTCCATATCAGTTGACCAACTACTTCAGCCTTACTACACTGTAAGAATTAGTCTAAATCACTCCTATTTGAAGTTCATTTCATTTTGAAGTTCCAAGGAAGTAATCTTCATATTTCAACTTCTACTGATTGACTGGAAATGGTTCATTTGTTTCACAGAAATCTCTCTTACAACAATTTCTCTGGGAATATTCCTGCCATAAAGAACTTTACAAAATTTACCCCAGAAATGTATAGATATATTCGAAACATTTTATCTCTGGATCAAATTCAGTATTTGTTCTAGATATTAGTGGGTTTGAGCATTTGATCTGACAGGATTGATTATTACCTCATCTTTTTAGGAAATCCAGGTCTCTGTGGTGATTGGATTGGATCACTTTGTGGGATATACGCTAGGCAATCAAAAGGTGAAAACAAAATTAAATTTTACAAGTCAAATTACATAGATTAGTTCTGCTTTACGATCAAATTTCCTGGGAAATTATATTTATAAATGTATCATATTGATTTTGAAAATGAACAGCTTCTATCTCAACACCAGCTATTGTTTGCATCTCTCTGGGTTCAGTTTTATTAGTGTCTATGATTATCATTGCTCTCTACCGTTCAAATCAGCCGAAACCATTCACCAAAGGGTCAGCAAGAAAAATGGATCAAGGTATTATTATGCCACATTTCTCATTTGTCTAGATTATATCATAGAAATAAAGTATTATCTCAAATCAATATCTATGCACTTCATTAAAAAATGCATTGATGTCCTGATCAGGTTCTCCAAGGCTAGTAATATTGCACATGAATATGTCCCTTCACATGTATGATGACATAATGTGCATTACAGAAATTTTGAATGAGAAATATGTAATTGGTTATGGTGCTACTAGCATAGTTTATAAATGTGTTCTTAAGAACTGTAAGCCAATTGCTATTAAAAGACTATACACACACTACCCACAAAGCTTGCAGGAATTTGAGACAGAGTTAAAGACTGTTGGAAGCATCAAACATCGGAATCTTGTCAGTTTGCATGGGTACTCTCTTTCTCCACATGGCAATTTGTTGTTCTATGATTACATGGTAAATGGAAGTTTGTGGGACATATTACATGGTAAGTGAAATGGATGGAAAAGCTATCAAGAATTTTACTTGTTCAAGATACATATAGGCCTAGCATGAGATTCTACCAACCTTTCATATATGATTGATGTTTGCTAATCGATGAATTGGAGAATCTAAACAATGTTTCTTTGTATGTAGGATCTTCAAAGAAGATTAAGATAGACTGGAACACATGTCTAAGGATTGCTTTGGGAGCTGCACAAGGTCTGGCATATATCCATCATGACTGTAACCCACGTATTATTCACAGAGATGTAAAAAATTCCAACATTCTCTTAGATGACAGTTTTGAAGCACATTTGTCAGACTTTGGCATTGCCAAGTGTATCCCCTATGCAAAAACTCACACCTCTACCTATGTTATGGGTACCATTGGTTACATTGACCCTGAATATGCAAGGACATTGAGGCTTAACAAGAATTTCAATGTGTACAGCTATGGCATTGTTCTTTTAGAGCTACTAACTGGGAGAAAAGATGTGGCTAACGACTCTAATTTGCTTCAACTGGTAAGATGATAAGATTTATATTCTGTCAATTTGCTTCACTTGGTTTTGTTCTCTTTGTCTTGGGACACTGCATAGACCAGGAAAATATAGAAATAACCTTTATTTTTATTGACATGGCCATTTGAATGTAGATTCTATCAAAAGCAGACAACAATACAGTAATGGAAACTGTCAACCAAGAAGTAGCAGCAACCTACACAGATCTTGGGGTTGTAAGAAAGATATTTCAACTTGCACTACTTTGCACAAAGAGACAGCCTTCTAACCGCCCCACCATGCATGAGGTTTCCAGAGTTTTGCAGTCATTAGTACTAGCTTCTAAACAAACTCCAAGTATCCGAGTAAACCACCAGCACCCAACAACAACTACAGGAGATACTTAGATGAATATGTGGAAGGCAATCACAGAGATGGTACATGAAGCACAAGCAACACTTCTGATGGGCATTTGTTTGTGAGATTTGGTGAGGTTATTTCACAGAACACTGTTTGACTATAATGAAGGCTCATATGGAGCTCACAGGCAAAATTATCCAATTGTTCATTGTTCATTGTTTTTCCCCTCTCTTGAGAAACACCATCAATATAACCAAGAAGAGGCTGATTATCATTAAACCAAGGCACATTGGGAATTCTATATTTCTTACATTATCATTCTATACAATTTTCCTTAAAAGCCCCAATGACCTTCAAACCAACCCTCATAGCATCCAATCATTATATAATAATCCTTGGATTCCAAGGATAACAATTATGTAGATCTTCTATATCTACCAATTTCCTAGGTTTGAAGATGTTAACTCCACTAAAAGTTAAGTGCATCAAATATATTTTCATAATGAAGAATTTTTGACATGAAGTAAAGTTTTTGGCACCAATATGTTTGAGACAAATGTGAACAAAGTTCTCACTTCAGCTTCATACGGCGAAAGTGCAAACAAAGATGTAGGCAACTAGGTTATCCACTAACTCCTCATCAGACAAGCCTTTTTCTAAACTATCAAACAGTTTCAAAATAGATTGGTGGGTTAACATGAATTCTTATGTGTTTTCCAATGATGTTCTTTTTCTTATTAATAGGTTATACCAGTTAGGCAATGATCGATACTAGACTACCTGTTCTCACTTACCCGCTAACAATTACCTTCACGGCGTATTATTGCACCTTCCTTGGGGCAATTGCTAGTTTTATTGGATTTTGTAGGAGTGAGCTTAACTTATATGTGGGCCATTGAGTATGAAGAGCCTGCTACTGAGGATTTGTCATTTAGTATGAAGACCCTGATGTTGAGGCTTTCAAGTGTTAAGTGTGGTTTTGAAGCTGCTGACGTGGGATCTAAGTATGGTTTTGAAGCTGTTGATGTGGGATCTAAGTATGGCTTTGCAAGCAAGTGCAAGTATGATGGTTTAGCCATTGTAATATTTTGAAAAGTGATGATTTTCCTGTAAAGTTATATGAAAATTAATATGTGTTTGTGAGAAAACTCATATTTATTGTAATACTTTTGACATTTCATATAATATAATTTGTGGTTTAAAACTTATATATATGGTTGTACTTTATATTATGTACCAATGTTGTAATTATTAACTAATTAATGTGACATTGCATGATTTACATGTGTATTAGATATTATTTACAAGTGTTGTAATTAATTATAATGTGACATTGCATAATTCGCATGTGTATTAGATGAGAATAAATGTATGATTCTTTTTTTAATTTTAAACGTAATATCAAATTAAAAATTTATGTTGATTAATAATGGACACCATTAAAACTACTAAAATATAATGACCATACATAAAGCGACTAAAAATGACTAAATTAGTGACCAGTAAATGAGATTAATGACCAAAATTCGCAAATAAAATGACCAATAAATGAGAGATATGCGGCCAAAGAATGAGATATAAATGACCAGAAAAATGACCAAAATTCGCATATCAATGACCAAAAATCAGTTTTGGTGGCCAATTTATGGTCTTTTATTACGTGACCAAATTTGGTCATACTCTAGCTTGTCATGTGGTCATTAATTTGGTTACAAATGTGGTCATATATTTGGTCATTTATTCAAATATATGACCAAATTAATGACCAAATATATGACCAAATTAATGACCAACCGACAAGCTATAAATGACCAAAATAAAAATGACCAATTTTGGTCATGTAATAAAAGACCGTAAATTAGCCACCACCGATCGCCAAACCAAAAGTGGTCATTGGTATGCGGATTCTGGTCATTTTTTTGGTCACTAATCTCTCATTTTCCACTAGTGTGCTAACTACTTAAAGCAAGCAGGGCTTCAACTTGATATATAGTTGAAACACCCCCGATAATTAATACCTTAGGAACATCTTATATTCCTCATTATGTCAATTTAAGTCAAGGTATGTAAACGAATTGACTCTCAACAAGGGTCAAGGATACTAATGTAGGGGATGCTAGACTAGTAGTTCTCTGCTCATGAAGATAAATACATAGGCTTCATCAAGTGAATGCGTTGTAAACTTTCATGCTAGTGTTTTATTCTCATGGTTTCAAGACATTTTTAAAATGTATTTGATTCTTCAAGGGTTTTGGTATTAAGCTTCGTGGGTTTTAATTGCATCCGTTTGGAGACACAGTGATTGCACCCTTTAGAACATGATTTATATTTCAAAGTTCCCTGCCTAGTCTATTTTTTTTCATTTCCATTGCAGATATTTTATTACATTTCTAAAACATCTGTAGGATATAATGGGGAGGATGCCAATGATTATTGCTCATAAAATTGCATTGACTCAGAAAAATATGGACATGACACTAGGTAGTGTGCACAATTCATAGATTATGCTGTGTTGAGCCTATCCAATTTGAAGGTAATCAATTGACATGTTGTTGAATGTTCAAATTTGTTTGGGAAAATGTAGATGAAATTATAAAGATGTCAAAGAAAACTATTCAAAATACTAGGAAGCAGCAAACTCCGGTAGTACCAATATCGTGTTTGTGTTGGTTTTATCATGTGAAAATTATGCTGATGTTGATAATTGGCTTCAACTACTATACTACTGAGAACCTATGGAATCTTGCAGAGTAAGAGCCAACGTGCATTTGCTGACAAGAATCATTGCCACAAACACTGCTTCTAAGGCCTGTCTCTAGCAATATGTGTCTACAAGGTCATCAGCACTAAGACAGGTACAAGGAGAGCTCTAAGTTCATTTATTATTACATTCTTTATATATCCTATCAAACTTTTTGTTATTAATTTATTAAATGTAGTGATGAGATATTATGTGTCTTGTTGTAAGGAAATCTTGTAGAGTTGAGGTCTAGAAATGGAACTAATCAACTTGCAGTAGTAAAGGAAGCAGTTACACCCATAAGGACAATACCTATTCCATAGAAGAAAAGAAGGTATTGCATTCTACATACAATGTCTTCTCACAAGTTTTCTTTATTATGTTAATCTGAATGCAATTTTATCTCACATGTAATATTCTATCTGCCCAGAAGTACTAGTAGATGGGAAGTCTATGAACATTGTGACACTTTTTTTAAATTAAAGTTGGAAGATGATTAATTGACAATAATTGTCCACTTAATCACAGCACAATATCCTAGTCACACTACAATAGCATCAAATGAGTATTCTGCATTCATGGGGGATTTCTCCACATGCACAAGAATTGCTACCTTCAAACCTTGTTGAAATTCTTAGCTTTAGTGAATCTACACAGAGGAATGGATCTTATCACAGCTTCATCCAGGCCTTATGATTGATTAATTATCTCTCAGCCTTCTAGGTCTTGGAATCCTTCCATTGAATAAGGATCGACTTGTATATTCTCTTCAGAGTCCAATCTCCTACGTCTCCTCCTGAAAAAAGGTCTCCATCGAAAATCTTTGCAATACTTGGCAAAAATCTTGTAGTAACTTACCACCAGTAAAGTGTTTCCTAGAACTACAACAATGGCTATTAGGGCAGGTCTAATGGTGGTGGTGGTTTAGTTGTGATTTTTGTTTTCTTTACTTATGGTTGCATCAGGTGATGCTCCCCATCCAAAGTCATATCTACCTAGTGAAATTTCCCTTGGACGGGATTGATCCGGAGGAAAAATCATGGAGAATTTCTTTAATAGATCTACTTTAAACCTTGTTGAAACTACATAGATGTAATTAGTTACTATGTTCATGGAGAATGAAGGATAATAAAACCACTACACAATCATAAATAACGCCACTACGAATTTAGAGTGAATTGATGTAACTAAACAAAAATGATGAGAAAACTATAAGTCACCTCAGAGAAGGCATATTCATGGTGCGCCAATCTCTGCAAAATGAAGGAATAGCCCATCCATTAGGAAAATAGAATCCATGGGTACAATTTTCATGAATTTTTGAGCTGGTTAATGTAAAACCAACACATTCTAAGGAAAGTGCCACATAAATGACCTGGCCTGATAGCAATACCACTTCTAAGGAAAGCATCACCTATGATTATTAATCTGATTAGAGCCCACATGTCTTTACGCTATGAGTCATTTACTAAGATTGGGAAATTAACTAATATAGGGATGTAGGATGTTGCCAATGGAACAAGACTAAGATTCTAAGCTACTAAATATTGGTAAAGAGAGATGCTACTACCAAATAATGAAAATTGGTCTACTGCTATTGCTACTTAATATATCCTTTACTAGATTGCTCACAATTAGAATCAAACCTACATTCTTCCAGCTGTGTATGAGTCTTATTAGTAAAAAAATCTCCTTAATTTGTGCTAGACTAGCAGGTTAACCAACACATTTTAAAAACAGATAGTGTCCTATCAATCCCAACTAGGATGTACAACTATGTGGTAGTAGTGACCTTTGCTTTATGGAGTAGATCTTTTCTTTTTCATGGGAGATCAATCCTTTCTTCTTCCTCTAGTCGTATGGTATGATGAGGCAGTGATAATTTATGCGTCTCAACACTAAGAATAATGGATGACTCAATATCAATTGAAATAGTTACGAAGTGCATGCTATCTCTACGTGTCGGTGTGTGCTACCTATACTTGTTAGCATTGGGATTGATTCGTGTCTAGCCCAAATAAATTAAATATGACTTTTGGGTAAACCAGGATAGTTTTAAAAAAATTTGGATATGTGTAACTTTTACATTAGTGCCAAGACTTAAATGTTTGTTCAGTTAACTAAAGGTGTTCAGCTCTGAGACTAAATTAGGAGTGTGGCCTCTCTTTCTTTTCATAGCACTGAAACACAACTGCACTTGAACGGTCTGATTTTGATCCTAAAATAGCACAGTTAGTTTGACTGAGAAAAGGTGCCCTACTTGTTGACTATAAAAAACATCATATTTTATCCATGCATGTGCTCCCTAAGTGTTGTGTAAGTGTCGATATTACCTAGCCTTAATCACTATTTTTCTCGAATTTAATCACATTAGCATGCACATGTTAAAACTAGTATGTTTTTAGTAGCATGTTTTACTTGTGTTAATTGCTATCCACCTCAACCACTGGTGCAATATGACTCTTTATTTTTTGATGCCCTGCATAGAAAGTTTTGATCGGCTAGGTTTTGTGCCTTGCAACCTTTTCTCATAAAACACATGTACCTTTATTCTGTATATTAATAGAATAATGACACATTTTATCAAAAAAATTACAGCAATGCCATATATTTGTACAACTTGTTCTAAATTTATGTATTTCATTTTAAATCTTATTAATTCATATTTATTGAATCTATTGTATTTCTCTGTGTTTGGGTTTCAACATACCAACCATATTTAAGTACAATGCAACCTTGATGGTTGATATGGTTTACTAATCCCATAGATGACACAAACATATTTTGGCTTACACAAGAGTTACTTTGTTGACTGTGTTGAAACGTGAACATGGCTAGTCTGTAAGAAATATCTTTCATTGTCATCATTATAGCCTAAGTCCTCTATTTGGAAATCATTCATAGTTCTTACATGGAATTTCAAGCATTTGTAGTTAATTATAAATCCTTGGAAAAACATAATTGACTAGTACAAAGAAGTGATGAATATTGGGAAACATTATTTGGGACAAATCTATGTTAGACAAACATGTTCAATGGTAGCTAGCAGTATAAGTGTAAGGAATGCTCAAGGAGGTACCTGACCATTATAACATTTAGAAACAAATCTCAAATATCAGGCTCTTAGCAGTACATATGTTGGGCCATGGTGCAGTGGAAAGAGTATTAGCCTACCACAATGAGACCCATATTAAAAACCTGGAAGAAAGTGCCCTAAATAAGCAATATGGATTTATGCAAGTCCCTGGTAATTTTGATGAAATAAATACCTATCAGACACAGCTTTTAAGCAAAAGGAAATACTTCACCTCATGTTAGAGGTATCCTCATGTTCAAGTGTGCCCAGAGGAAGGTTGTTTCTTAAAAAAATAATTTCATCTAAAAGAAGGAGCCAGGCTACTTATGGATATTCATTGTCAAGGGAACAAAATTTGCAAAGTTTACATTATGAAATGCATCTTGGTAAACCCAAAATACAATTTGACTTGGATATCTTCTCAAAATATCATGTAGATTATGAAGAAAACTTTAAAGAATAACTACATGTTTTGATAATTCAGACTCCAGAGGGTAGAGTCTACAACTAGCTTAGTGATAGAACTGTTTTCCCAGTTATTCATTGCATCATATATAGATATAAGACTTCATTATCAAGAACTGTAGCCAACATCCTGTACTAAAATCATCAATTTTTCATCGTAGATCTAAAATTGGATTACAATATTCTCCTACTATTGCATCTAGTGACTCACACAATATTCTCATGGTTCTATAACTGCCCCATATTCAACATCTTGTTGTCTTCTTGCATCAAGTTTCCTTTCTATCACATTTCCTTCATTGTATAATGCATTCTCACATCTTGCCTATTCCCATCACTCCAGAATCCACTACTAAATTCACAACTTTACACAGCCCATTGATGAAAAGTCTCATATGTCCCTGTTATCCCTAAAGTTGAACCTAGACTACAGGGGTTCAAGCTTAAGGAAATCTTTTTCAAAAATATACTTCAATGAAATCAATATAAAGGCTGGGCTGGTATGTAATCAAAGCTATAGGAAAATTACAAAATCATCAAAGAACTATATAACATAAAACAAGATACAAAATCCAATATCAAAGAGACTACGATCATGAAATTATGAAATGAGACTATCTCTGTTTTTTAAAAGTTTAAAAGATAATTGTATTTCAACATAAGAATCATTGCAATGGGATTCAATGGACCATATACAAGATAAATCATAAGAAACACAATTCATAAGATACATAGACAAATCATAATCATACTCATATGAAGGTAGAACCTGTATTGAAGATGTAGAGTATTTCATGTCATACAGGAAGTTCTCAAAACTGGATCCTCATAACTCCAATTGCCACCCCCTGTCTCATCTAGAGACTCTCCTTAAATACAAAATATTTGTTTCTTTAAGCTAACTATAAGATCCTACTTCTATGGATCAATCCTTCTCAAAAATAGGGAAGTCAATCCCCTTTAAACAGTGTTTAAGTATAAGTGTAATATAAAAGAATACATCTGTCAATAAACAACATTACCTCAAAATCAAACTACAATTCGACATATAAAGAATTCGTTGTGTAAGATGGAAGCCTTCCAAGAGCTTTTGCCACATCTACCATATTAACAATATTGGTCTTGATACCATTGCCCTGTCCTTCAATTTTAATAAGCAGTTTTGACATCTTATACTTGTAGAGAGCATCATCGTGGTTGCATGCACCGATGTTTTGGAGAGCCATCGAGGGAAAACATGCAGAGTATTATTTATCCATAAGCTGGCCATTAGAAGGCTCTCTCCAAGAAAAACCGAGTAAAAGCATGTAAATTTTATTTATCCAATAGTTCGCCATCACAAGGCACTCTCCTCACATGCTAAACATCAAAACTTTCTCAAATATGCCCAAGCATTTTTCTTTAGTACAGCTCTACAGGCTTGCAGAAATTTTCTCTTGCATAGACTATTGCTGATCCCAGTTCCTCCTCAATTTGTAAGAGCTGATTATATTTGGCAAGTCACTCAAACCTACAAGGAGTACCTGTCTTGATTTGTCCTGTGGACAAGCCCACTGCAAGATCTGCAATTAAGGTGTCTTCAGTCTCGCCACTGCGATGACTTGTCATCACTCCCCATCTAGCATGTTTGGATATTTTTACTGCTTCAATACTTTCAGTAACAGAACCAATTTGGTTCACCTTCAGTAAAAGAGCATTGCAAGATTTTTTCATTGATGGCATTTCCAACACGCTTCAGATTTGTCACTAATAGATCATCCCCAACAATTTGCACCTTTTCCCCAATTGTGACTGTAAATTGGGCATAGTGAGCCCAATAATCTTGATCAAATGGGTCCTCTATTGATACAATTGGATAATCCTCAATGAATGACTCATAAATCTTGATCAGCTCAGATCCTGATATCTTCTGGATACCATTATTATTCTCCTCCTTGAAGTTCAAATCATATTTTTGATCCTTCTCAGTGTAAAACTCAGAAGCAGCAACATCCATGCCAATAACAACCTTGCCAATACAACCTACTTTCTCAATGGAAATATTCAATAATTCTAGACCTTCTTTATTTTCTTGAATGTTTGGAGCAAATCCTCCTTCATATCCAACATTTGTCGCATCCTGATCATACTTATTCTTAATTACAGCCTTCAAATGATGATGAACTTCTGAACCCATCTGTAGCACATCGCAGGGATTTCATTTGCGTCTTTGAAATTAGAATCTTTGTCTTTGGATTTCCACATCCATAGCACTGGACATATTTCTTTATAAAAAATTCCAACAAAGCAACCATATTTCCATTGTCGTGGGAGCCATTACTTTGGTTCCCCGAGCCAGCCATTGGATTCTCAAAGGATTCAAATCTCTGCATTATTATCGACTCATAGATTAGCAGTCCATCCCTTGATATATGAGAGTTTAGATGCTGATATTGGTATTCAAATTGAAACCTCAGTAGTCACTTTGTCATTTTCTGCAAAAAAACTGAAATTTTGCTGGAGTAGATCTGATGATAACATCTGGCTTTTTCTAGGGATGGCATGCTCCCTGTGAGCTTCCAAGAACAAGTAGACCAAGTTCCTTTCCATTTCATTGGGCTGGAGTCTTCATCACAAATCTCTGCTACTTAAAAATATTGAAAACAAACTACTGACTGAATCTTTAAACTACTCTGCAAATTTAAATAATCCTCTCACAACAATCTGATCACACTGTACAAACTTAAGGAAATTCTTGAAGCATCAAGCTTATTTATTTACAGCTCCCATTCTAATCATCTGCTTTCTTTTGATTAGGTAAAATCATGCTTCCAATGAAGCCATACAAATATTTGACTAACTGGTAAAACTTTTGATCTGGAGATGATGAATAAAGGAGCCCATGGAATATCAAAATTCATTTCAAAAGAAGGGAAAATCCAACCTCCATTTGACAAAAAAAATATGACATTTGAGCTACTCAAAGACTCCATATAATCAACAAATGGATCAATGAATCTATAAGGAAATACCTCTTGTTGAAGATCAAAATATATTTGTATATCCTCTTCCTCATAATGGATGCCACTTTCAACTACCTGCAAACTAAATTGCAAATATGGCTGCTCAATGTCTTCTACGGATTCAGGATGGTTGATTTCCACACAATGTTGTTCCTCATCAAAATTTGATTCATAGTTGTCATACATCCGTTGGATGCTCCTCAAATCAACAAAAGCTGATGTAGGGATATGCTCTTTTTCATCTGAATACTCATCATAGATTGGCATATCTTTAGAGTGAATCAGTTGATGTTGATCCCAATCTAGAACTTCAATGTCTTCATCATAAAATGGAGCATTCTGATCAATTTCTAAAGATGATTATTTCTGTTCTATGGTGCTATCATCAACTTTAATATCAGAATTTTGAAAAATTTCTTCTTGTAAAACAGAATCAAACGAAGATAATAAATCTTCTTCTTTCTTCATATCATAACCACCGGCTTCATCTTTACTACTGGAAAAATCTGCTTCTAAACCTTGGATATATAATGCATATCCCCTAGAGAAATCCTCAAAAAGGCACTCAGCTGGGTAAATCCTCTTACAATATAAATAAAAGGCATCATGAAAATCTTTCAAAGAGGAAATACTAGAAGCAGGAAGAGTTTTGTACCATTGTCTTACACAACTATCTAATGAATACATAAACATTTTCATCAATACATCTTCATGATGTATACTCAGCTGATCCATGTATTGATGAAATTTAATTACATGATGTGTCGGATAGTCCTCTTCCTTTTCTCTGAATCAGGGAATAAAATATCCCCATTCGTCCATGGTAGGTACTGTATTTGGGAAGCCAAGAACAACTGAGAAATTGAGCGGAGCAAATCTCTGTGCCAACATAGTTTCAAAACGATTTGACATCTTGTAAAATCACCTCTGGATTCTTCAAACATGGAGTCACCCGGTGAATAAATATGTAGTAAAACTAATGTCCTGCTCCTGTCCACCATCAAGAATTGGATCTGATCGTTGTGATTCTTTCCCGGGGAATATATCTTCACTCCTCCGTCCCCGGCAACGACGCTAGAAGATGTTATCCCTAAAGTTGAACCTAGACTACAGGGGTTCAAGCTTAAGGAAATCATTTTCAAAAATATACTTCAATGAAATCAATATAAAGGCTGGGCTGGTATGTAATCAAAGCTACAGGAAAATCACAAAATCATCAAAGAACTGTATAACATAAAACAAGATACAAAATCCAATATCAAAGAGACTATGATCATGAAATTATGAAATGAGACTGTCTCTGTTTTTTAAAAGTTTAAAAGATAGTTGTATTTCAACATAAGAATCATTGCAACGGCATTCAATGGACCATATACAAGATAAATCATAAGAAACACAATTCATAAGATACACAGACAAATCATAATCATACTCATATCAAGGTAGAACATGTATTGAAGATGTAGAGTATTTCATGTCATACAGTAAGTTCTCAAAACTGGATCGTCATAACTCCAATTGCCACCCCCTGTCTCATCTAGAGACTCTCCTTAAATACAAAATATTTGTTTCTTTAAGCTAACAATAAGATCCTACTTCTATGGATCGAGCCTTCTCAAAAATAGGGAATTCAATCCCCTTTAAACAGTGTTTAAGTACAAGTGTAATATAAAAGAAGACATCTATCAATAAACAACATTACTTCAAAAGCAAACTACAATTCGACATCTAAATATTTCGTCGTGTAAGATGGAATCCTTCCAAGAGATTTTTCCACATCTACCATATTAACAATATTGGTCTTGATACCATTGCCCTGTCCTTCAATTTTAGTAAGCAGTTTTGACATCTTATACCTGTAGAGAGCATCATCGCGGTTTCCTACACCGATGTTTTGGAGAGCCATCAAGGGAAAACATGCAGAGTATTATTTATGCATAAGCTGGCCATTGGAAGGCTCTCTCCAAGAAAAACCGAGTAAAAGAATGTAAATTTTATTTATCCAATAGTTCTTCATCACAAGGCACTCTCCTCACATGCTAAACATCAAAACTTTCTCAAATATGCCCAAGCATTTTTCTTTAGTATGACTCTACAGGCTTGCAGAAATTTTCTCCTGCATAGACTGCTGCTGGTTCCTCCTCAATTCATAAGAGATGATTATATTTGGCAAGTCGCTCAGACCTACAAGGAGCACCTATCTTGATTTGGCTGATGGATAAGGCCACTGCCAAATCTGCAATAAAGGTGTCTTCAGTCTCGCCACTACGATGACTTGTCATCACTCCCCATCCAGCATGTTTGGACATTTTTACTGCTTCAATACTTTCAATAATAGAACCAATTTGGTTCACCTTCAGTAAAAGAGCATTGCAAGATTTTTTCATTGATGGCCTTTCCAACACACTTTGGATTTGTCACTAATATATCATCCCCAACAATTTGCACCTTTTCCCCAATTGTGGCTGTAAATTGGGCATAGTGAGCCCAATCATCTTGATCAAATGGGTCCTCTATTGATACAATTGGATAATCCTCAACGAATGACTCGTAAATCTTGATCAGCTCAGATCCTGATATCTTCTGGCTACCATTATTATTCTCCTACTTGAAGTTCAAATCATATTTTTGATCCTTCTCAGTGTAAAACTCAGAAGCAGCAACATCCATGCCAATAACAACCTTTCCAGTGTAGCCTGATTTCTCAATGGAAATCTTCAATAATTCTAGACCTTCTTTATTTTCCTGAATGTTTGGAGCAAAGCCTCCTTCATATCCAACATTTATCGCATCCTGACCATACTTCTTCTTAATTACATCCTTCAAATGATGATAAACTTCTAAACCCATCTGCAGGACATTGTAGGGATATCATTTGCGTCTTTGAAATTAGAATCTCTGTCTCTGGATTTCCACATTCATAGCACTGGACATATTTCTTTATAAAAACTTCTAGCAAAGAAACCGTATTTCCATTGTTGTGGGAGCCATTACTTCGGTTCCCTGAGCCAGCCATTGGATTCTCAAAGGATTCAAATCTCTGCATTATTGTCGACTCATAGCTTAGCGTTCCATCCCTTGATAGATGAGAGTCCAGATGCTAATCTTGGTATTCAAATTGAAACCTGAGTAGTCACTTTGACATTTGGATGCTGCCAGAAACTGAAATTTTGCTGTAGTAGATCTGATGATAACAGTCCCTATTAACTTCAACCAAATACTACAAAATTGTTGTATATAAAACTTCCAAATTCATAGCTAGGAGGCCTGGACTAGCATCACTACAGAATAAAAATTAAGGAAAATCTTAATTTCTTAAGCTGTCTATCAAAGACACTATCTCCTTTCAAGTTGAGTCTATGAATCACATTCATGTATGCATGCTTTGTTAAAAAATGTAAAGACTTTATTTATGAATAGATAGTAATTACTAATTAGTTGTTATCATCGAAGTACCAGCTTCACCAAGGAAATAGATATATTTGGATTATAACCTTCACATGATTATAGTAAAGCTAAAAGTTTAAAGTCGAAATAATTTCTAAAAAAGATGGTGTTTTCACCCTAGTTTGTCCAGGCCATGGAGAAATCCACACCACCCCCCACCACCCTTAAGAGGATGTATAATAATTGTTGACTGAACGAGCTCTCGAATTTGAAGGGGATTTGCACGTGAATTGCTGACATACAACCACCAAATATAAGGTGCCCCTTTTGCAAGTGTATGATTCAACCTAAGGCGAAATCTGCTACAAGAACTACACCTTGAAGTGACAGAGATCCACTAGAGCAACCAGGACCTGCATATTACTTATTATACATCTTCTATAGGAATTTCACCTTGTATTTGATTGAGTTACCCTGCTGAGTGCACTGTAAAAGATTGTGTAATCAGACCAATTTTTGAGGAAAACTTGCAGTAGAGATATTTACTATTGTCTTTCTCTATGATTCAAATGAGAAAAATTAATCCATAGGTGTCTTCAAATTTATTATTAAAGAGAGCGTGCTCCAAAAACTAGAAGATCACTTTTGAAGGAAGCGAGATTTGGGAGCTGGAGCGAGGGGGTGGGGGGCGATCCAACGCAGCATAGCTCTAGAAGAATTTTCTGTTTAAAATCAACCATCTTTAGGATAGTAGGAATCAGCTAACATTCCTTAACATCAATGGGTGTGTTGCTCATCATTGTTTCTTTAAAATTTTAGGTGTCTTTGCGTTGCAATGTCCTGTGGCCACTATGGTTGTTGCCTTAGATTCTAGAGCATCAGAAGCTTTAGTGACCAGGGCATCTGTTGAAGTGTTTTCTTCCTTTTCTTTTATGTCATGATCAAGTGAAGTGTCCTCCAAAGAACATGAATTTGCATATGTCAAAATAATAGAATCTAAATGTACTCCCTAAAATATAATAGATTTTTCGTCCTTCATATTTCCTTTTTAAAGCTATGGCCAAACTAGCTTGATAATTCAACACACTACCAAATTCCATGACAAGCTCTTCTGCGGAACTGAGTCTCTATCCCAAACAGGGTTTGAATCCAAAAAGCGGACCCCATGGATTTGAAGCACCTATATATTGCTTTAGGGACCACAATTATCATCGAATCATTCCCAACATTGCTTCACTGATGTCTCCACTAAGCGTTCCATAAATGGTGATTGAAATCATCCTAAATTTGCCTTGATTTGATAAACAAGCCAACATCATGAACTTCCAATTAAGATGTTGTTACCACTCATTATGTTCTTGCTGTCACAATTCTTTGTATGCCAGTGCCTCATGTACGGAAAGATGAACCAATAAATTCTATGCATCAATTCATGTATGTCATGCTAGGCTTGCATGACAGTAGTAACATTATATTTGTTGTAATGTCTCTTCATGTTTTCTGTTAGAGTTATGTTACTGTCTCCTTACCGTTGTATTTACTACGCATATAGATTATGTATTTGGATCAACTTCATCAGAACATTCAAGATCAGCCTCCTTGTAAGAGATGGTACCTCATTAGCAAAGTCTGGACATATACACACTAAGAAACTCTTAAATATCATCAATCTAAATGAACACCTCATTAGCAAATACACATTGGGGCAAATTTTGTGTTAACAAGTCCATAGTTGGAGGAGAATTAATTTTACTCACACTAGGTGCTATGATAGATAGAAAATAATGTGCCCAACTTATTGAAGAGATTGTTCACCGTTCATTATCTATTCTACTCACACTAGGTGCTATGTCTGATAGCAGATAATGTGCCCAGCTTATTGAAGAGATTGTTCACCATTCACTATCTAATATGCACCCACTGGTAGGGGGTAATTTGCTCCACTGTGATATTAAAAATAACAAAGAACTCATTCTTGGACTTGGTTTGAAAATAGATTCTCATCATAGAATTTAGATGGGCTATGGTACCTCTCGTAGTTTGCCGTCTGTTTTAATCATTTTTTCATATAACCTTGTCAACCATATAAATTCGTTAGTGCTACAAAAAGCTGATGTAGATAAGAGAGGACTAAAAGCAGTATCATTTGGAGCCATTCTATCAACCAATACCAAATATTTTGAATATGTTGTATTACTAATGTGATTTTGACTATCAATAAGAGCATGGCCTCATCTTATTTTTTTCTGTTTTCCTCAACATGCTTAGGCACCTGTATTTTAAGAACTCTTGCTTACATCTGTTGAATGATCAAAACTTCTGTGCTAGTACTTGTTGAAATGTCATCCACCAAGCACCATACTCAAGATATTAGATTCTAATCTATATAATTTAGTTATCTAGATGTTTTGAAACCTTACTAGAGCCATTGAAATATCCTACCCACTTTTGATTTTAATATTCTGAGGTCAACCATCAAATTCGATGTGCATCCTTTTATATCTTTTCAACTCTAGTTGTGTTAAGAAGGTGAATATTCGAGAAGATGTTGGTCGGTTTTGATTCAGTCATGGTTACAATAGCTCTTTCTAGAGTCCATAAACAACTTATATACAGAATAGGGCCAATAGGGACTTGTGATCGAGGAGCTACCTAAGGACAATAAATCTCTAGCATCTGAAACTAAACCTGCTACCACATAACCCATCATTGAATACCCAGATGATGATCCCATTCGAGGTGATATAGAGCATGAATCAAGAAGTATTAGATACCAGTTATACCCCAGTTTACATCTCAAGCATTCAACTACCATAGATCTTCAATCACTAGGCTTGAGGTTGTCTATTATATGTCTTAATCTAAAGGGATAATTGATCCAATGGAATAATCTTATGGGATTATGATTAAAGATGTGATGTATTTTTCTGGGATGTTCATTCTTTAGAACGATGTTCTATTGTGTGTGTTTCCATTATAGTCTCATGTTATGTTTGTCCTTCACTATTTATAGTTGCACACTATTTATTGGCTATTACTACATGGTCGTGATGGCATCTGCTATTAGGGCTCCCACTTACTCTTATACAAATTGAAAATCCACTTGGAATAACTATGGCACATCCTACTATGGATTAGATATATAATCTTCTCTATGCTCTTAAATCCTCTTTCTTCATATTCCTTGACCCCATTACCCTTTGGAACGGCTTTGGTTTTGGTCCACCATCCCATTTACTTCATTAATCTAGTGGAGTGCAGAATTCATTAATTTAGTTTGTTCCATCATGAAGCATGTCTATTATGGAGTTGGTGACAAAGTGTTGAAAGCTACTAGAGGCAGTAATTCATCTAATCAAGTTGTTGTACCACCTTTTGATGATGCATCAATTTCAATGATTGTTGAAATGGGTTTCTCAAGGGAAAGGGATGAATAAGCCCTTACAAATGTTCATTCAAACCATGTAGAGATGGAAATGGAATGGTTATTTACTCATCCAAACAAGCCCTTTCAAGAAGATGATGAACTTGCTTGAGTGTTAGCTCTGTTATTGGGAAGTACTGAATCTTCAACTAAGGAAGAGATGGCTACAAGATGAAAGGATATTTATTAGGAAGAGGATTTGGTACAAGTTCCTTCTATTGATGAGATATTTTCCACTTCATTAAGTTACTCATTAATGTTAAGGAATCTCTAGCTTTTTCTTTGAAGGACTTGGTCTCAAAATGATGGTCAAGCAAGAGCCAAAGTTATATTATTTCTTGTAGAACAACTGAAATATTGTAATTGGGATCTTGGAAAGGATAATAGCATCTTGTCACTTCCATCTCATGTTTTGGATCTAATTTATGTTGGGGCGTGCACCTTAACGGTCCTTAATTTTGGTAACTCCGCAGTTTTTATGGAAGCTTATAAGCGGAGTTGCGACTCAAAATAGTCTTAGGGGTGTTGGGGTTGATTCAAAACCTTCTTTTTGTAATAAACCCATGGTTTAAGTACAGGGTTTAGGGTTTGGGGTGCCCATGTTTTAAGCCCATGGTTTTGTAATAAGTGCACTATAAATAAGCACTCTGGTAAAGAAGTCAATTTAGGATTTTGATGTAAGATTAATTGATGCGAAGCTAAGGCTCGTTTTGTAAGAAAGGTTAAGTCCCAGATTTGTGCACAGAGGCTTTTGGGTGATTAAGAAGATCTGTAGTTGTGTGTGCAGATATCTGCAGCTTAGTGTGCAGATTTGAGGAATTGAAGGGATCTGCAGCTGAATGCGCAGATCAGAACTGTGGTTTTTGTAAAGAGTTGAATAAAACACAGTTCTGTGGACGTAGCCCCTAAACTGGGGGTGAACCACGTTATATCGTGTGTTGTGGTTTGTTTGTGTGGTTTTTATGTTATTTTATGCATTGATAAATATATAACTGATAAGAAACATCACTGTTAAATATTAACTTCGCTGTGAATTCCCAGTAAAGGGTTAAACAAGGCACCGTTTGTTTATCTAACCGTGAAGCTAAATAAGTGAATATCAAAGCTCTGTATTTTATGATTATCATTTGTTAGAAGCTAAAGGTATAGTAATATCCCTCTTTTGCTTGCAAAAACCTGATTCTATTGCACCCCATAGCTGTTTCGAGTGAGACTGCAACCTGTTCGCAGGTTGTTTCCAAAAGGGCCAACACTGTGGGTCTTTTGTTGGTGCGAAGAAAAAAGTATAGAACCCGGGTTTGCCCTAAGCCCAACAAATTGGTTCTGTTGCCGGTTGAACTCAGTATCTGCTCAAGAGGGGTTTACGTCGTACCTCGAGGGCTATGTTTTGGAGACCCTCAGTGAAAGAAATCGGTGATTGGATTGAAGAGACTTATCTGAACTTTGCTATACAAGAGAAAAAAGATCCACGTCGTAGTTCAAATGACTTGTTCCAAAGGTATGTTTTTTTTGATGTTTATGAAATTTTCTTTGGTAGTATCCACATAGAGTTGCACCAGTGGTTATCCAGGTTAACAAAGAGAAGGATGAACTTCCAAGAAGGTCAGTTTCCTGATTGGACCCCCGCAAGAATTAATATATTGAAAAGGGTGAACAACGAGATATCCCGAGCTATTGATTTTTGGACAATGCGAACCCTTGAAGCATTTGTGACGGAATTCGCCATTGACACAAGTACATCCTTCAGCGAAGCTGAACGACAGTTCTTCAAAGGACCAAAGGGTAAGTACTTGAATTCATTTAGTTTGAGAATTAAAATGCTATTGGCTGAAAAAGGTATATTGCTCATTGAATCAGACTGTTAGATTTAGTATTACTAACCTATGTTTGCAAGTGAAAGTACCTTCGACGAGAAAAGTGGTTTTTCTATGAAGTGGAAAAAGGTACAAGAGAAATTTTGAGTCCTATACCCTGGGTCAGAATACCGAGTCTAACCCCATAAGTCCAATAGCCTCAGAGCCTGAAGAAACCCTTTCTGTTGGAAATCCTCCGGTAACCCCGCAACGAAGACCTATTATCCATGAGAATCCGTCGCAGTCTAAAAGTAACCCTAGCCCGAGTATTCCTGTCGCAGGTCAGTATACCCCAGTAAGTTCCCCCCCGCCTACTACCACTCCCCCTCCCCCTCCGCCTAGATCCGCGATGGCCCGTATGAATGACGACACTAAGCTCCCTGTTTTCAAAGGAACTGGATCAGAGGATCCACAACAGTTCTGGTTCTTATGCGAAGCAGTGTGGACTGCTAAGAAAATTACGGATCAAGATACAAAAAGAGCGCAGCTGGTTACTTCTTTTAGAGACCGCGCTTTGACCTGGTTCATGAAGTTTTCTAGCACTCAGAACCATGTCTTGGCTAATATAAAAGCCGCAATGATAAAGGAATTTAAGAAGCCTAAATCAGAGTCGCAATGTATCACTGAACTAAAGGAAATTCAGCAGCGACGAGGAGAATCAGTGTGGGACTTTGATCATAGGTTCAAAGTTCTGCTAGATCAAGTCAGTTTCACTATTGGACCAGCGCAGCATAAGGAATGGTTCATCGTAGCTTTGTTACCATGCATCAGGACTCCACTCATGCAACAGAAGGTTGCGGATCAGCAAGAGACTTTGGAAATTGCTATGAAGCTTGAAACAGCCCCTGTCGAAGATAATTCTAGCATCACTCAAATACAAGCACAGTTGGTAGTGATGGCTCTAGAGCTTCGCGATATGAAAAAAGAGAAAGCTAGTCGCGAAGAGTTTTGGTGTACACGATGTCGGACAAAGGGTCATGACAAGGAACAGTGTCCTGCAGTAAGAAATTACCTGAATTCTGGTGCACCAAACCCGTTCAACCCTAGTGTTCTATATTGTGAGATCTGTTGGACAGTTGGCCAGCATCGACCTGAAGACTGCTATCTCTTGCAGAGGTATGTGCAAGTCCCTAAGAACCCTTATTGCAAGTTCTGTAAGTCAGTGGGACACAACGAAGATGAGTGTCGCAGCTTTGACCTCATGACAGAACGAACTTATGATGCTTATCGAGTACAAAATGATGGCCAAGGCAATGATGGATATGGTTACCGTGGTAGTACATCAGGTCGCGGAACTTTTGGAGGTCATGGTCATGGTGGTATGGCTGGTAGAGGAAGAGACCAGGTTGTGTGCTATAACTGTAACCAGGCATGACATCTAGGTAGAGACTGTCGGAACCCAACTACGACATGTCGATATTGCAGAGCTGTCGACCATGTGATTGAGTAATTCCCGCAGCTGATAGCCAAGATTCAAGAACGAAATAGTGGCCCTACTCAAAATATTCAGCTGATCGTTGTGGAGCAACAACCTGTCCCAACCATTAATGTTGTTACCAGGAGTGGAGCTACAACGGAAGTGCAGAACAAGGAGAAACAGCCTACCGAGGCTTGGGTTCGTAAGGCCCCAGAAAAAATCCCAGCATTTGATGTCGAAAGAGAAAAAGAGACATTTATGGAAGCCAAGAGAGACTTTGTTGACCCCAACACCTCAGTAGCACCTGCACAACAACCTCAGCATCAGTCGCAGCTGCAAGAAGCTTTGACGGATAAAGTAAGTACAATGTCCTCCTTTTTATAGAGTTGTATGCAGCTCTTAAGAAATTAGACTACTTTAAATGAGTTGCAGAAAGTTATTGCTTCTTGCAAACCTCAGCAAAGTCCTGGTAAGGAGAAAACTGTTCATAGAGTCATAAGGACTGGCAGGGAGATGAGATTGAATGCTCACATAGGAGAATATGACATGACTGATGTCATCTTGGACCTAGGATCAGAAGTAAATTTATTAACTAAGCAGACATGGGAACAAATGGGAAAACCTACTCTGGAATGGTCCCCTATATAGTTGAGATTAGCCAATCAGTAGAAGATTGTGCCCCTAGGAAGACTCCCTAGCGTATCAGTAGATATTGATGGAGTCAGTACCTTAGCATACTTTGAGGTAATTGAAATAATTGATGACAACAACCCCTATCCAGCACTGCTAGGCATTGAATGGGAAATAGATAATGATGCAGTAATCAACCTGAAGAAGAGGCAGATGACTTTCGAAGGGAAAGGACTGAGAGTCATAGTACCATTGGATCCTTCTCAAGGAGAGAGGTACACCGAGCCAGTAAGAGATGAAGACCAGGATGTTTTGGACCATATCTATAATATCACGGTGAAGGAAGAAGATTATGTTGATCCTACTGCCAAAGGTATCATGGATTGGAAATGTGACAGCTCCTGCATGACGGATTCAGATGACAGCCTAGAGAATTGGAAGAATAGACTGTATGAGCTACATGGACATCGATGTGAAAGAATTACCAAGTCTCTCAGATGGCTTAGTTCATAGACAAGAACCTTACCTATTTTTGATGGTTCGACAGACCCAGAAGAGTTTATTGTGCAATTCTCAGAGCAGGTACCAGACTCACAGAAAATGGAGACTCTAGATTTAGCATTCAGAGCCACAGAAGCCAGATGGTGGAATGGTCACAAAAAGTACATTCATAGTTGGAAAGCATGCCATAAGTCCCTTTGCATAAGATTCAGGGACCAACCTCAGGAGGTGCGAAGCAGGTTTAATGGTAAGATGAGTCCTCGGGGACATTTGGAGCAATGCTACGAAGGATGGAAGCATGTACCTCGTGAAGAATGGGTACATAGGTTTGTGCACACTCTGGAACCTATAGCAAAGAACTTGTATGCGGAGGTCGAGATTTGCCACGGTACTGTAAGTTGGGATAGTCTTGTTGATAGTTTTGTGCTGACATTTTCTATTAATGAGGTTTCTCCTGCTTTGGACGTAGCTGTTAGGTTGATCCATACTAAAGTATTTGATGATCAAGAAATAGTAGAATACCAACCTGATTGGAAGGAACAAGAAGCCAATGCAGTAGAATGTTATAACCTCACAATTGAAGAGGATGATGATCCATGCAACATTAACATTCCTGAGTCAGAAGGACACTACGAAGTACATGGACTAGCAGTTGAAGCACCTGAAGTGACTCAGCCCTTGAAGACATGGACCGTAAACATTGGGTCAGAATAAAACCCTAAGTATGATACCATTGGAGATTATTGGGATGACGAAATGGTGAGAAAGGTGACCCAACTTCTCCATGAATATTAGGACCTATTTCCAACGAAGTTCTCAGAGATGAAAGGTATCCTTGGTGATAAAGGAGTGATAAAGATCCCTTTGAAACCTGATGTGAAGCCTGTGAAACAATGCCCTTATAGGCTGAACCCTAAGTATAAAGAAAAAGTCTGAATGGAGCTGGATAAGATGCTTACTGCAAGAATCATTGAGCTTGTTGAAGAATATGAATGGGTCAGTCCTATGGTGGTGCAAGAAAACAAGAATAAGGGAGAAATCAGAATCTGTGTTGATCTGAGGAAGCTAAATGATGCATGCTTGCATAATCCTTTCCCCACTCCCTTTAGAGATGAAGTTTTAGACAATGTTGGAGGTCAAGAAGTGTACTCTTTTACTGATGGATTTTTAGGTTACCATCAGATTAGAATTTCTCCAGAAGATTGACATAAGACAACCTTTGCCATAGAAATGGGATCCTTCCAGTATACAGTTATGCCCTTTGGATTGAAGAATACACCTACTATGTTTTCTAGAGTAGTCATCTATGCTTTTAAGGAATTTATACATAAATTCTTCGAAGTTTATTTTGATGATTGGACTATCTTCGGGTTATTAAAATACCACATAGCTAGTTTAAGACTTATGCTGGAAAAATATAGACAACATCATATTTCCTTGAACTTGAAAAAGTGTATCTTTTGTGACCCTTTTGGAATTTTGCTAGGTCACATTGTATGTAAGCAAGTATTGATGATGGATCCTACGAAGATAGCCATTATTGTGAACCTGCCACCTCCGAAGTCTATTAAACAACTATACACTACGCTTGGTCATACTAGATATTACAGGAAATTCATTAAAGGATATGCTCAGATTACAGCCCCTATGGAAAAGTAGTTGAAGAAAGATATTAAGTTTGAATGGACACCTAAGTGTCAAGCAAGCTTGGATATTTTGAAGGAAAAGATGGTAACTGCCCCTATCTTAGTATTCCCTAACTGGAATAAGGAGTTTCATGTGCATGTCGCTGCATCCTCCATTGCTCTGGGTATAGTATTGGCTCAGTAAGGTGAAGGTAATATTGATCACCCTATTTCTTTTCTAAGTAGAAAATTGTCCACAACAAAAAAAAATTATACTACTACGGAACGAGAAGGTCTAGATATGGTTTATGCATTGCAGAAGTTTTGACATTATCTATTAGGATCTCATTTTAAGATGTTCACTGACCACTCTGCTTTGAAGTATTTGGTTAACAAGCCTGTGCTAGGTGGAAGGATATGCAAATGGTTGATTCTGTTTCAGGAATATGACTTTGAGATCATAGTCAAACCTAGAAGACTGAACCTAGATCCTGACCACTTTTCTAGGCTCGAGTCAGGAGAAGAGCCCATTAGTTTGGACGAAGGTCTTCCTGATGCCCAGTTGTTTGCCATCCAGATGGTTAATGATTATTTCCAGGATATTGTTCAGTATTTGTCTACAGGTTTTGCACCTGCCGAAATGACAACGCAGCAAAAGAAACAACTGGTGGTTAGAGAAGCTGAATTTACCTTAATAGCAGGACAGCTATATAAGATGGGACCAGATGAAATACTACGCAGATGCGTCCTGGAGCATGAAAAGCCATTAATTTTGGCTGAGGCACACTCTGGAGCAGCAGGAGGTCATTATGCAGGAAAAGCTACAGCACAGAAGATTCTGACAGCCGGATTGTGGTGGCCCACAATTCATAACGATGCAAGAGAGTATTTCCATAGCTGCGACATCTGTCAGAGGACAGGTAAACCATCCAGGAGGGACGATATGCCTCTAGTTCCATAGGAAACTTTACAAGCCTTTTACAAGTGGGCTATTGATTTTGTTGGACCTATCCATCCTCCTGCGAAGAAATCCGGAGCAAGATACATTATTACAGCAACTGACTACCTTACTCGTTGGGCCGAAGCTCAACCGGTAAAGAATTGTAGCGCTACTACAGCTTCAAAGTTCATCTTCGATAACATCTTGTCAAGATTTGGGTGTCCTAGAATTCTTATGAGTGATCAAGGATGACATTTCCTAAATAAGACTACTGAAGTATTGACTGAATAATTTCAAGTATATCATCAGAAGAGTACTGCCTATCATCCTCAAGCAAACGGAACTGTCGAAGCCTTTAACAAGATCCTTAAACATGCTCTGACGAAGGCTTGCAATGTTAATAGAAATGACTGGGATCTTAGAATTCCAGCAGTGCTATGGGCTTATAGAACCACCTACAAGAAGTTGACAGGCCATACACCTTTTAGGTTGGTTTATGGAAAAGAAGCAGTCATGCCCATGGAGTACATTGTTCCTAGCCTTAGAATATCTGCTTTCACAGAGATGGATGACTCATATATGATGAAAGAAAGGCTGGCAAAGATACTAGAACTTGAAGAGGACAGATTCATTGCAGGGTTCCAGCAGCAAGTACAGAAAGCTAGAGAAAAAGCATGGCATGATAGACACATTAAGAGGAAGAAGTTCCAGAATGGTGATCTTGTGCTTTTATATGACAGTAAATTCATGAAATTCCCGGGGAAGTTCAAGACACATTGGAAAGGACCATACATAATGCAGAGATTTACTGATGGTGGCGTAGTCCAGCTAGCTAAATTGAATGGAGAAATTTTACCTTCCATGGTGAATGGAAGTAGGTTAAAGAAGTACAGGGACAAACCGGGACCCCTTAATCAGAAGTAACAGCAAGAAGGGTAGTCTAAGTACCAAGAACAGTTGGAATTCGGTACTAGACTATAATGAAACTATTCTGAAAGCTACGAAGTGTTGAATACTGTCAAAGTTTGAAGGTTGAAGTTTGGTTGCGGTGTGGGTCAGGATGGGTCAAAGGATAATATTATGTCGAGGGTACTCATTGAGGCGAAGATGAAGTTAGTGGTTATGTCGAAGAAGAAAGGTGTGTCATAGCCTAAAATGTGACTGACGGGACAAAATAAAATTGGCGGCGTCGACACGTGAACTGCCTATCATGATGATATTTTGGGAAAATCTAGCACCGTGTGGATCGGATTTACCGCCATTCCATCAGATTTGGCATCATTAATGCACCATGATGACAGATTTTGTTGCGGGATTCTATAAGAAGATACACTGGCCTCCAACTCCTGCATTGTGCACTTCTTTGAGTTTACAATTAGCACCATGTCGAATGATCGCGAAGTCCAGGAATTGTTATGAGAGTTCAGGGAGAGAGGTCTGCAGAACCTTATGAGCAATCCTCCTTGTGAGGAGGCTTCTCCAGCACCAAAGCATCCAATGCAGATATGATCAACCAAAAAGAAATTTAAGGAAGAAGTTTTATCTAAGTGGAACAAAGAAAGGCACAACCCCTCAGGAAAGACTCAGGAGGACCCCAAAGAATGGAGGCATGTTGTTTGTCTTATGCAAAATTAAAGTGGCATGCAATCACAGGGGCACTTCCTGTTATGGACCCAAAGTTGTGGATGGTCAAATGTTTGATAGGACATGAACGGGAGGCAGTTCGAAGGATGGGGTCGCTGATAGAAGGCCCAATGACCCCCATGACCACCATAAATATGATGGAGGCAGACAACAGCATGAGATATGGTTGTATTCTACTAAGGATGAAAGGATGAAGGATCAAGCAAGCCGCGGCCATGGTAGCAGTAGTAGAAGGGATGACGATACAGCCGTAGCAAGCCATTTTCTATCTTCACCAACAAGATTCTACCACCAGAAAAGCAGTAGAGTGTCCAGAGACAGGACACTGGTGAGTCTTAGGGGCCTGTTGGGGCGTGCACCTTAACGGTCCTTAATTTTGGTAACTCCACGGTTTTTGTGGAAGCTTGTAAGCGGAGTTGTGACTCAAAATAGTCTTAGGGGTGTCGGGGTTGAGTCAAAGCCTTCTTTTTGTAATAAACCCATGGTTTAAGTCCAGGGTTTAGGGTTCAAGGTGCCCATGGTTTAAGCCCATGTTTTTGTAATAAGTGCATTATAAATAAGCACTCTTGTAAAGAAGTCAGTTTAGGATTTTGATGTAAGATGAATTGATGTGAATCTAAGGCTCGTTTTGTAAGAAAGGTTAAGTCCCAGCTATGTACGTGGACGACCTATGCAGCTGTGTGCGTAGAGGGTTTTGGGTGATTAAGAAGATCTGTAGCTATGTGCATAGAGATATGCAGCTTAGTGTGCAGCTTTGAGGAATTGAAGGGATCTGCAACTGAGTGCGCAGATCAGAACTGTGGTTTTTGTAAAGAGTTGAATAAAATATAGTTCTATGGATGTATCCCCTAAAATGGGGGTGAACCACATTATATCGTGTGTTGTGGTTCTTTTGTGTGGTTGTTATGTTATTTTATGCATTGATAAATATATAACTGATAAGTAAGATCACTGCTAAATATTAACTTCGCTATGAATTCCCAGTAAACGGTTAAGCAAGGCACTGTTTGTTTATCTAAACGCGAAGCTAAATAAGTGAATATCAAAGCTCTATATTTTATGATTATCATTTGTTAGAAGCTAAAGGTACAGTAATATCCCTCTTCTGCTTGTAGAAACCTGATTCTGCGGCACCCCATAGCTGTTTCGGGTGAGACTGCAACCTGTTCGCAGGTTGTTACCGAAAGGGCCAACACTGTGGGTCTTTTGTTGGCGCGAAGACAAAAGTATAGAACCCGGGTCTGCCCTAAGCCCAACAATTTACATGAATACAATACAACTTGTGAAATTGCTGCTGATAGAAACTTTGCAATCATAGGAAAATGATATACAAAGAACCAAGGACCGTAATCAATCCCATGTTGAAGATAATACAATCTATCATCCTTTGTTGACCATTAGATACTCAAAGTTGTGTATTGATTTTTTTTACCATTATAGAGGACTCTGTAATTTAGGTTCCCAAATTCTTAAAGGGTTCTAGCTCAATGGAAGAGCACCTACATTACAAGCAAGAGGTTGGTGGTTCGATTCCTCCATGCCCTAATGATATTATAATATCGGTTAAAAACAACTAAATTAGTAAGAAGAAAAAAAGATATAGGTGACCAAAAAAAATGACCAAAACTCGTATATAAAATTACTAAAAACGACTAAATTAGTGACCAAAACATGAGAGACACAAAACTAGGCATTAAAAGGATGCAACATGTGGCGCTAATGATGAAGCCAAACATGGCGGTGATATGGTAGCAAAATAAGATGCTATGTTGGATGAAAAACATGGTGCTACATAGGAATAAAAATATGGTGCAACAATAGAAGAAATATTTGGTGTCATTTTGGTAGAAAAACACGATGCAGAAAAGGAAGCAAAAATTGGTGCAAATTTGGAAGCGAATATTGACACATAGTTGGAAGCAAAACATGGTGCAAAATGGGATGCTAAAGTGGTAGCTAAAATGGATGCTATATTGAATGCTAATTTGGATGCTAACATGGTGCTATTAAGGATGCAAATATGGTGCTAACGAGGGTGTCATTTAAGAAGAAAAAACGGACACTCGCTAGGAAGCAAACCTCAATGTTGTGTAGGAAGCAAAGTTGGATGCTAATCTGGAAGCAAAAAAAGAGACGCTATTCTGGACATCATAAATGATGTTATTTAGGAAGCAAAAAAAGACATTTTTTGAGATGCTTTAAGTTTTGTCCATGACGCATCCCATTTAGCGTCTAGTTTGACCACTCAATGTAAAAAAAAAAATACACTAAAAAGGGACGCTAAATGGGACACTAATTATGGTAAATGGGACGTTGTAGTGTAGGTATTATTTAAATAGAATTAACATTATTTAAATAGAATTGAAAACCTAGCTAATATCTATTACTCATTCTCCATGTGTAGCTATCACTCTCACATTTTTCTACTTACAAGGGTTTAAGTATGAGTTATTGATTTATCTCACATTCTTCTAGATATATGCCATGAACTGTTGGTTATCCATTCATCAGATATGAGTTATCCATGCATGATACGAGTTCTTCTTTTATCCACCATCAATTTTTAATATTTTTTGTTTTATATTTATTTATTTCAAACTACTTCCATATAATTAATCTCCACAATACACTAGTATAATCCTGAAAACGTACTAGTAGTGCACCCCAAATTCTCAAATCAAAATGCCTATGGAAAAAATACAATAGGGTGCCATTTGTAATAAACTTGTATTTAAATGGATCTATGACTTGGAATAAATTGACATTTATTTAGTTGTAAATAGAATAATATTAGAGGCTAATTATTTAATGTAGATAATGTGGGAAGTATATTAGTTTTTATATAAATTGTTTCATGTAGATCATAACAAGTGAAAATTAATTTAAAAATTACATGTTGGCCACATACCAACACTTACGAATTTCTTAGATGTAAATTTTTTTCCACATGTAAAAATAAAAATAAAATAGGGTGCCATTTGTAATCAACTAGTATTTAAATAGATCTCTAACTTGGAATAAACTAACATTTATTTATTTGTAAATGGAATAATATTAGAGGCTAATTATTTAATGTAGATAATGTGGGAAGTATATTAGTTTTTATATAAATTGTTGCATGTAGAGTATAACAATTCAAAAGTAATTTAAAAAACATGTTGGCCACGTACCAACACTTATGAATTTCTTAGATGTAAATTTTTTTCCACATGTAAAAATAAATTTAAAAAAATGTACAAGGGACCATACCAATTTTGGTTTTCCCATTCACTACCTTGTTTTCTTTTTCAAGATGTGGACTTTTGATTCTAGATCCAGTATGATTGATTTGACATTGTAATCGTTGATCTAGGAATTCATCCTCATTTCCCTTCATGTCTTTCTCTTATGTAGAGAATTCACATTGTGATCTTGTCTCCCCTTCTCTCGGCAGTCTACCAACCTTGCGATTTCTATTATCGCATCCAGATGTTTTTCGAACGACATAAAAATTTCCAGGAAATTTTGGAATGTTTCAATCCTCTGTGATTATCCTGACCCATTTGTTGAATCAAAGGTAGGTGGCATTTCATCAATAGGAAACTTACCGATATTTCTGCTCAGAATGCCGTGAGTGTCAAAGAAAGTTTCCTTCTCTATGTAGACATTGAATTGGAACTTATTAGGAGATTCCAATCATATCTAAGGAATTGGACCATCGTCTCGCATTGTTGCAACTCCCCAAGTTATGACTCCAACATCTACAGGTTGGATCCTAGGTTCTGCTGAAATGTTTCCTACAGTTTGTCCTTGATTCCAATTCTGAGGTTGGTTCTCAGCTTGATTCATATTCTAGTTCACATTTTATTTCTGGTTCTGTGGTGGTGGAACATTCTTTGGCTTCCATTTCATGATCGGCTGTGGGAAATTTTAGACAATATGATCTGCGCCAATACAGTAAGTGCATTCTGACTAAAGGTTTGGGAATTCTCACTAATAATGATACAATACCCTGCAATTATAGCATTGTACAGGTCCATGACCTCTTCTCATACCTACTCCTTGACCAAATCCTCCATTTCAACCTCCTAAAAATCCTCTGCAGAATGCACCTACTTAGTAGCCTTAATTTTTGTCTCAATTTTCTTAACCTTCTACTTAGTAGCCTCCTCATGTCTTCTCAATCTTCCTCTTGGCATCCTAGGAATTATCTAACTAGAATTCACATTATTTAAATAGAATTGAAAACCTAGCTAATATTTATTAGTCATTCTCCATGTGTAGCTATAACTCTCACATTTTCCTAGTTACAAGGGTTTAAATATGAGTTATCCATTTATCTCACATTCTTCTAAATATATGCCATGAACTGTTGGTTATCCATTCATCATCCACGCATCAGATATGAGTTATCCATGCATGATACCGGTTATTCTTTTATCCACTATCATTTTTTAATATTTTTTGTTTTATATTTATTTATTACAAACTACTTACATAGAATCAATATCCACAATACACTAGTATAATCCTCAAAAAGTACAAGTAGTAGTCCACCCCAAATTCTCAAATCAAAATTCCTATGGAAAAAATAATATAGGGTGTCATTTGTCATCAACTAGTATTTAAATAGATCTCTAACTTGGAATAAACTAACATTTATTTATTTCTAAATGGAATAATATTAGAGGCTAATTATTTAATGTAGATAATGTGGGAAGTATATTAGTTTTTATATAAATTGTTGCATGTAGAGTATAACAATTCAAAATTAATTTAAAAAATACGTGTTGGCCACATACCAACACTTATGAATTTCTTAGATGTAAATTGTTTTTACACATGTAAAAATAAATTTTAAAAAATGTACAGGAGACCATACCAATTTTGGTTTTCCCATTCACTCCCTTGTTTTCTTTTTCAAGATGTTGACTTCTGATTCTAGATCCAGTATGACTGATTCGACATCATAATCGTCGATCTGGGAATTCATTTTCATTTCCCTTCATGTATTTCTCTTATATAGAGAATTCACATTGTGATCTTGTCTCCCCTTCTCTTGGCATAGCCTTGCAAGTTATGTTATCGCATCCAGATCTTTTTCCAGTGATAGAAACAATTTCAGTAAATTTTGCAATGTTTCAGTCCTCCGTGATTGTCCTGGCCCATCTGTTGAATCAAAATTAGGTTTCATTTCATAGATAGGAAACTTACTGATATTTCTCCTCAGGATGTCGTGAGTGTCGAAGAAATTTTCCTTCTTTGTTTCAACATCGAATTGGAACTTCTTAGGAGCTTCCAATCATATCTACGAAATTGGACCATCTTCTCCCATTGTTGCACCTCACCGAGTTATGACTCAAATATATGCAGGTTGGATCCTAGGTTCTGCTAAAATATTTCCTACAGTTGGTCCTTGATTCTAATTCTGAGGTTAGTTCATAGCTTGATTCATATTTTGGTTCGCATTTCAGTTCTATTTCTACGATGGTGGGACATTCTTTGCTTTCCATTTCATGATCAGTTGTGGGTAGTCTTCAACAGTATGATTTATAGCAGTAAAGTAAGTACATTGTGAATGAAGGTTTGGGAAGTCTCACTGATAATGGCACAATACCCTGTAATTATAGAATTGTACAGGTCCATGACCTTTTCCCCATACCTACTCCTCGACCAAAGCCTCCATTCCAACCTCCTATAAATCCTCCACATAATCCACATTGCGAATCATACTACAACTGATTAAACTATTGTTGTTGCTAATTAGGTTTTGGCCGAGCATACTACAGTTAAGTATACTGTGTCTGAGTGTACTGCGGATGCGGCTGATTATATTGCATCTGATTGAACTACTGTCGTGGTGGAGAAAATTGTGGCTATTGTTGCACAAACTGCGATTGTTATGGTTGTAGCCTTTCCATCGATCAAGTTTCTTCTCCTTTCATGAAGTATGTATCCATTGTTCTCTCTTGGAGCAAGTCATTTTCTCTACAATCCTTCTCTTCATGACCAACAAAGTGACAAAAATTATAGAACAAATTGGCCATTTTGTATATGACCTTTTGGAGATATACAAATTCCTCTTTTCGATGTCCCCGAGTTTGAAAAATTCGACACCATGGCAGTCCACCTTGAATTAATGGATTGGGAACACCAGAATTTAAGTAATCTTGGAATTCCGTACATTATCATTATGATTTCCTTCCGTACGACATCAAGTACACCATTCCTCTTTGCGGATTTATTTTCCTTTCTTGATATATTGCAACTGAATCTCTAGATTTTCCAATTTCTATTTGATTTGGTTCATCCCAACTCCTATTTCTCTACTTGGTGAATCCTCTAGTTTTATCATGATATCCAAATCCTCAGTTTGTGTCACAATCCTCTGCTACATTAGCAGAATTTGGATGTGCGGTACCAATGCTACAATAAACCATTCTTTATGTTGCATATGGATCATACCGAAGCTTACGTTGGCCACTAGTGTCTTGAATCGATGATAAAAATCCCATACTAACTCATTCGGATATGACTTGATTTCCTTCAACTCAGTAATGCATTGCGACTTTGATTTGGGTTTCTTAAATTCCTCAATCAACCCGATCCTAATATGTACTAGAGTCTTTTGTTGATGCCATGCCGGTAGTTGCATGAACTTGATATACCAATCTAATGTGTGACCTCAAAAGTTGTTGCAAGTTGTCCCTTCTTAATGTCTTCATCTTAAAATTTCTTCAAAATCCATATTGCTTTGCAGAGAAACAAATACTTCTCAAGATATTTGGTCCCATTCCCATGGAACACAGGTAGATTTATGTTGTCACCCACCGCTTTGAGCCTTATTCGGGTATTCATTGATCCACTACTATTACTCCTATTATGACACATAGGGAAGTCTTGAGATGCTCTTGTGTTTATTCATGAATGTGGCGCACTGCATGTAGGTGTAGGTATGCTGTCACTTTGGGTTGGTCCTTCCTTGGAATCGGCCATAGCCTCGTCATCTCCTTCATCGTTGTAGATCGCTTAGTACCTTATGATATTCTCTTGTAGTTTCTTATTCTGGTCGCACCAAGACTCTCCTTAGTCCTATGCCTCTTCTTTAGCCAGAACCTCACCCCACTTCGCAGAAGACCACACTCTTCCTTGACTTCCATCACAATTTCATCATAACTCCCATCCATCTCCTCCATATATTTCCATACAACCCTCATCTCTGTCATACCCATGACCTCTGCACACTGTAGATCTACTCGTAAGAGCTCATCTTTAGTATTCCCTTTTCATACATAAGCATCTTAATCCACAGTTCTAAAGACAATAGAAACCTACTTATTGGTCATTGGAAAAATTCCCTTTTTGCATCACTATAAGATGTGACTATGTTGACATCAATCAAAAGTAATAATATATCCTTCCAAAATGTTGTCCAGCCACACTTCGACAACCCTTAATGCCTTGTTGTTGACCCTTTTTAGTTGTTGAATCAGTTCATGGGTCCAGTAAGTAGGTCTGTCTCCTTTGAAATTCCTTTTTTGGAATGTAAGCTATGCCAACCACTCGTACAAAATAATCGCGAACTCGACGAAGAAATGTTCATGTATATCTGAGTAGATATGTATTCCCAACCACTCTTATGTTGTTAGTGTGGAACTCTAGTTTTCTTGTGTTGTAAATTTTTGGGTCTTCTGATCCAGCCAATCCTGGATCTCCAGTTTCGTTGGATTCCACAACGTATCCTCCTATGATCTCAGTAATGCAACCATTTTTTAACAAAACCCCATCGACAGGGGCTCACTCTCTATCGACTCCATTCAACACTATCTCCCTAAAAACCACCCTAGACATGTCTTACCCTATCCAACAACACCTGCAAAGCAGATGCAGTCTTAGCCGAGATGTTTGAGGGAGGGCTACAGGAACCATGTTTCTGCAATAAACAGGAGGAGGTGTGCACTCATTCTCTCTCTTTCCAAATACTAACCAGAGATCCATAATGGGTTTTTTACTTTAACATAAACTCTTCATCATTAGTCACATCATAAACTACTCATTAGCATTCATATCAGATTGACTATCAGAACATTTTATTATTTAGAAAATATATTGAGAGGTAAGAACTCATTCATTATATGAATACTTCTGATCATTCATACAAGAAAAACGTCAAGGAATTAAATCGTAATGCATTATCCATTTGGATTGCATCATTTAGACATAACCATATAGACAACAATCAGAAAATCATAAATAGAATTGCAGACAAAGACACATATAATTCCAGCAATACTCTCTTCTTATTAACTTCTGTAGGTCAACATACATCTTTGAAATACATCCCTTAGTCGATAGTCGCAGACCAAATCCCATAAAATAGTTTGCAAGACATACAAAAGACAAGATTCACTCTCTGCAACAAGATGATGATACTTCTTCTATATTCCTAAATCTATTTATAGTCTTGCGCCTTTACAAAAAGGTCCACATATAACTAAATTCCTAACTAACTTGGAATAAATCTACAAAATTGCCAGCAAGTCAACCACTTATTGACATCTTCGTCTTACGCAGTCTTCTTAGACCCTTGTCACTTTGGCACCATGCACATCCAATCTACCTGCCAATAATAAGATATAAAGGTTTTTTAATATTTTTCATGACTATCATATAGAGATATGTATTACTAAACTTTGGAATTGTGTTGAGCATATACATTATTGTTTGTCTTTTATTAGTATATTCTTGATCTCATGAATCCATATTATGTAATACAATATATGACTGATATAAAGCAGAATATTCCTTCATAAGACATGAGATAGAGGGCTTCATGCTTGCTTCATGAGATATGGGTATGGGCATGAATATTTACTTCATAAAATAGGAATTTGGATGAAGGACTTCGAGGCATCAAATTTTCCAAAGGCATGTGCAAGGGATGCATTGTTGGAAAACATGCAAAACACAAGTTTGAGAAGGGGAAGGAAAGAAGAGTTGCTCAAGTACTCAAACTGGTCCATTTTGATCTCATAGTACCTATTCCCACACCCTCGTATGAAAAATCAAGGTATTTTCTAATATTCTTTGGATATTTTTCAAGGTATTTCTAGGTATTTTTCCTGTTGAGGCCTGGAAATTCGCAGGAAACAATAGGAAGGGATTCTCCCCAGTCAATGTTCCCAACTATCCCGTGACTATTTTGTGTGGGGAATTTGTCTGGTTTGCGGTCCGGCTACCGTAGGTCAAAGTGACAAAACAAAGGCTTTACCCGTTGCGGCCTCGTCCACCGTGTATTTTTGTATTTCTTTTTACTTAAAGTATGATATGCACATGCCTAACTAATGATGCAAGGTGATAAAGATGCAAAGAGTAGTCACAATGTGATGCGCAGGTTCTTACCTCTCGTCTTAGAACTCACAAGCATCCAAATCATGCAAGAAAATAAATACTAACTAAACTATCTCTAGAGAGTTGGGTATTCATTCATGAGTAATCCACCCATGTTCATGTGTTATGGAAAATCACAGATAGTTGTTCTTATAACCAAACATATAAACATGAATAAAAGTATATATGATAAGAAATCTCATCAACAATTAAAATTTTCATTACTCATAGTGGAAAAGACATCATAAAGGTACTAAAGAACATTCAGACAAGAACATAGGTTCAAGAAATTAGAACACTCTTACAGCTAATGAGGCACAGCTGAAAACAAAATAGTTCACATTCAACATTCCTCATTTAATCACATTGACATATTCCACATAGCACTTCCTCCAATAGGCAAAATTTGCAGTCTCTGGTTGTAAAACAAAATAGTTCCTCTTACAAGCATTAAGTTACAATTTTTTTCTATGGAAAAAACCCCTTCTAAGTTCTACTTTCAAATACTTAAACTACCACCCTTGACCGCTTGGGCTGCCCCCCAAACGTATGACCTTTTGGTCCTTCAAAACGCTTCATCTTCCCATTTTCTTTTCTGTGCGCCTTCATGATTTGATGAGTAACTGACAGATCTTTTCAGGTCTGTGCCTTTGTCGCCATTCACTTTGTCTTTTCCTTCGTTTGTCCTGCTTGCGATCCTGATGGTTTTGGCTCTGCTTTTACCAAATTACCCATCTCCCTTCACGCTGCAGTAGTTTGACCATTCTCCAAAAACCACCTGCAATCAGATGATGTGCATCATTGAATGGAATTGCATTCTAAAAAAACGTCAGATTAAACCAACTAACGGCTAATCCACAAGAAAAGGCCCGGTGCACCACTGTCTCATCCACCTATGGGCTCGGGAGAAAAAATCAACGTCGGGAGATGGAAAAGTTAAGACCTGAGCTATGGGCGAGAAAAATAAAAAACCAATCAGAAGTCGAAAGGACTTTGACATCGGAAGCTGAATGACTTTCGCAGCTGCAACGGTGGAAAGAAAAAGACTATGGACATGTGACCCGTGGGCGGGAAAACTCTCAATCGGAAATCGGAAGATATTTACATCGGAAGCTGAATGACTTTCCCAGCCGCAACGGCGGAAAAGGAAAATTTAAAGACACGCGTGACCAAAATACTGATGAGCATTGGCAGTCAGAGCGCTTTGTACTTCGGGTGCTTAACTGCTTTAGGAGCTGCAACGGCGGAAGAGGAACGACTAAGAATTCCAATTAAACAAAAAGACGCTCGATCAATAGAAACTATTAAGTGTTCATACAGCTTTAAAATTCAACAGGGGTCAAAATCCATTTCACCTTCGAAACAGCGGCCCATCAAAGAACAATTAGCAACACTAAACTCAAATCTGCGACCCACGGAAAACTTCAAACACAAACAACCTCCGGAGATAGGCTACAAGTAAATCATGAAAATCATCTAAAATTAAAACATGAACGAAAATTCACGGATAAAAACGACTTGAAAAGAACTCTAAATCATGAGGAGGGGACCAAAATTTCAGAAATTTTGGGAAAACGGTTGCAGCTGCAACAATTGGCGACTACCTGGTGAACCTAGATCTCAGGACAACTACTTCCTTAAGTAAAATACTGTTTTGACAATAAAATCAACATGTTGAATTCTTCTAGATGTATGGATTTCCAAAATGGCAGATACATGAACTTTGAATCATTGAGGGTAGTCATGTTCAGGAAAATGGAAACCAAGATTTTAAAGTCAAGATAACTCTTTCGAGGCTAGAAGTATGAGTTTCATTTTACCTCTGTCTTTGGGTAGCTTCCATCTTGGACACCACAGGATCGTAACATCTGGTAAACAGAAATGTTCATTTGTTCCTCATTCCCATGCCATTTTGCACTTTTGTGCTTTTGGACTTTTGTTCTTTGGAGTCCTCCTCAATCCTTTCTTTCTGAATTTTTATTCAGGCTCCTCTATCCCTAGTGTCATTTTGTGTGAGAGATGTATTTAGTTTTCAGCTCACGGACGGAGAGGAACTTTTGGCAATTTTATACTCATATGATTTAGTACTTTGTTTTGATATACATTGCTTTCTTAGGAGTTTTTTGACTCTTTTTAGGCTTTTGGATTTCAATTCTTGGCATGGGATCATTTATATATAATATACTATTTACCCTGCTTCCTTTCCATGGGTCTTTTGCTATCACCCCCCTAGGACATTTTCAAATGTGAGATGGATGGAGCCTCGAAATAGTATTCCAGACCTTTTAATCTTGAGTTACTTTACAGGAATTAAGCAGGATTTCAATGAGTTCACAACCATTTAGGAAAACTACTAAACTAGAAGAAGCGCTATCAGATAAAACCATAATGGACAGTCTTATGATCAAGGATTTTAGTTGGTCCAAAATTCTAATGCTCTCCATGCGACCAAAGCTTGCTTCTTTTATTTAAAATCAAATAGTAAATCTAAAGTAAAACAAAACTAAACTTCACGAATCAAAGACTCAAAAAGACAGCCAAAACAGATTATTTATATACAAGATAGAAGAACTCAAACAAAACCTCAGGAGAAATAAGGCTTGAGAACCAAACCATTTACTGGTAAGTTCTCTTCCCATCCTTGTAGATCTTGCAATTTATAAGTAGAAGGGCCAAGCTTTGCCACAATCTGAAAAGGGCCTACCCACAACAACTGGAATTTAGTATGCTTTCCTTTCTCATCATTGGGGTGATCCCACTTGAGAACCAGATCTCCCACTTCAAACTTTTTTGTTCCTGCCTTATGTTTGTCAAACCATCTCTTTATTACCTTCTATTGTTGTTTAAAGTGCTCTCTGGCTTTAGATCTAGCCTCTTCTGCTTTCAAGAGATTATTTATCCTTATTTGCAAAACTTCATCATCCGACCCTCTAGATTCTTGAGCTATTATGGAAGAAGGTAGCATGATATTGGGAGGAAGAATGGCTTCTTTACCGTAGACAAGGGTTTATGGAGACACTCCAATCGAAGACTTGGGGGTGACTCTATCAGCCCAAAGGGCATTTGGTAGCGCTGAGTGCCAACTCCTCTGGTTTTCTATTACAGTCTTCTTTAAAATTCTAATCATATTTTTGTTAGAGGATTCAGCTAGGACATTTCCTTGTGGATAGTAATTAGCAGAATAATGCAATTTTATCCCTTTGTCATGAGAAAAACCAGTTAATTTAATTGATGAAAAGTACTTAGCATTATCAAAGACTAACGAAATTGTAACTCCAAACCTGGTCATGACACTACAACAAAAACTGGATTTAGCATCGAATTTAGCGCCGGATTTTAGTGTAATTTTTTCTCAATTTTGGTGAACAATCTGGCGCTAAACCTGGTGCTATTGTACAATTTCATAAAACACCATCTATTGCATCTTTTTTTGCGTCCTTTTTAACATCCATTTTTGCACCCAATTTTTTGCATCTTTTGTTACGCCCAATTTTGCATCTTGTATTGCATCTTTTTTTGTGTCATTTGTTACATCCTTGTTTGCACCCAGTTTGACGCTCAATTTTGCATCCAATGTTGCATCCAATTTTACTTATAATGTTGCATCCCTTTTTTCATCTAATTTTGCATCTTGTTTTACGTCTTTTTTTGTATCCATGTTTGTGCCTAATGTTTCATCTTGTTTTATGTCGTATTTTGCATCTAGGTTTGCACCCAGTGTTGCATCTTGGTTGATGTCTTTTTTGCATCTATGTTTGAGCCCAATGTTGCACCCAGTGTTGCGCCTAGTGTTGCGCCTAGTTTTGCGCCCATGTTTGTATCTAATATTGCATCTAATGGTGTGTACAATGTTGCATCCCATATTGCATTCAATATTACATCTATTTTTACATCCAATGTTTCGTCCCATCTTGCATCCAATATTGTGTCTCGTTTTAGGTTTTTGTTTGCGTCAAGTATTGCTTCCAGTTTTGCACCTGGTGTTACGCCTGTTTTTATGTCCATCTATACACCATATTTTGTGCTCAATTTAATGTCCAATTTTACGTCTAGTTAGGAGTCCACTTTTGCATCTATTGTTGCATCTAGTTTTGGGCCTAGTATTGCATCTAGTTTTGAGTCATTAATTGTGTCTAGTGTTGAGTCTTCTTTTGCATCCAATTTTGCTTTTACCGTGACATCCATTTTTGTGTTCACATTTTTGTCTGACCTAACGTCCACTTTTGCATCCACTTGTGTGTTTGGTGTGACGTCCACTTTTACATCTTGTTTTGCATTTAGTGTTGTGTCTAATATTGCATCCATCATGCACTACTACAGTTTTTACCTTTAGAAATACACTGCAATATCATTAGGGAATGGAGGAATCGAACCACCAACCTCCTGCTTGTAAGACAGGTGCTCTTCCATTGAGCTAGCACCCTTTAAGAACCGGGAAGAGGAGAAATATTAACACAGATTTCATCATTTGAATTCTAATAAAAGACAATAAGATCCAAAGACAGTGATGCTTAAAATCCAGTTTATTTTTCCAAACACATTAATAAGCACAAAAATCTACTGTGATCAGGCAACAAAATATCCTAAACAATTACGCAATCTATTAAAGTGGTTCATAAAAGGGTCTTAGTGAACAAGATAATGTATTGATGCATACCTAATAACCTAAACTTGAGAAGGACAGAGAATAAGGATGTGTTTAAGAATTAGTTGTAGAATACAATTGATGATTGTGTGTTGCTCCATAAATGTTTCTATTTGTTGATTATGTGATTTTGTTCAACAATGGGATGGTAAGAGAAGCACTCATGAATGGTTATTAAAAGAAGATGCCTACCTCAAGATTCTTTAAGCCTCCCCTGAAGTCTATTTGTTGTTTCAATTTTCATCGTGCTAGGAATAGGCTGTTCAATTTTGGTGAGACCTCTGGATTTACATGGACAACAGTAAAACCCTGATTGTGATGAACGAAATAATTTCATCGGCACAGGTGAACTTTTGATTATATTAAAAACAAATCTTGGTGAATGAAATAAATTGACCACAACTTGAAAACTATAGTGTCATCATGTTAGTGCACTTGATTAAGCATCCTATTTTGACAAACTCTTGAAGACTTTATTCATAAGTTCAGATACTCTCTTTGACAACTAAATACGTAGATGTTCTCTTTTACAACAAAAATAAGTTTATTAAACAAAATCTGGATTGAAAATATTTAAGTGCACATAACAAGATACATGGACTCAAAATTGTTTTTAGTTAATGTTGTTTCTAGATGGTACATTTCATCTTCATAAAGCTATTGTCTAAACTATTGTCTTTGGTTATTTCAGTCATTCTAAATCTTGACCTCCTTTCTTAAACAAGCTAGTACATTTTTTTCTGGAAAATTTCCTAACTATTTACAACGCTGGAGTCAGATTGTTATTGATATGTTGTGCAGGACCTCTGACCCTCTAGAATCTAGACATGTATGCATGATCAAACTGACCCTGATCAAACTTTGAGTCCACCATGTATAACCATGGACAGTGAGACGGGATCTCTGAACAAGAATTTAAAAAACTTGGAGAATATATCATTGAATTCCATCCTTTGCACACTGATCGAAAACAGAAGAAGCTAGACACAGGAAATCGTGCAAGCACCCTTGCTAATAAATCTTCATGAATTTCACTACATGATAACTTATCTATTATCATAGGATCCTCACATAAAGTCGATGCATTTATCTTTCTCCTCTTCTGCTTTGAGCTACTTTCATCATGAATGCCCATAATACTTATTTTCTTGACTACGGGAGCCTGTTGGTTCCCCATTGCAATCCCAAAATTTGAATATGTTCCAGGCATAATGTTGCACATGGGAGAGGGGGAGTGTCACAAACAGTAACAAAACTGCAAGAATTCTGCACTCAACAACCAAGCACAAGAAAAATACTTAGAATCACATTACATAGATCATGTATCTAATATTGTATTTATATGAACTTTCAAAATTCAATATCTGGTTTGGTGACATGAGTATCTTCCAACTTCCAAATGTTACCGCAAATTATGACATTTAAAGATAAATATAGAAATCCGAACTGAACTCCCACTATTGTTTAAAAGTTAAAACCAACATTATATCCCAATACACACTCATTTGTATCTCTGTGATTTGTATGGAACCAATCTCATGATGAATATCAAACATATTGCATATGAAATGAAATCAACAATGTAGAATCTGGCAGGTGATTCGCACATGAAGTAGAACTCAGTAAATAGCATGTTGGAAACTAACCACAAAATGCAAGGTCCAATAATAACTGCAAAATAATCAAAAGCACTGTATTATGTATAGCATAGCCTCCCACATATACATAGAGAGAGTCAATAGTTGTGTATTGCTATGTATGAGGGTTATTTTTACACGAGTACTATGAAAAATGAGGCAACATCTCTAAGTTCAGAATTTAATGTTGTTTAGAGGGTTCCCTGTATGATTGATGGGTCTACATCTAATATACTGTCAGTAATTACCTTTATAATCAATGTGTTTCTAAACATTTTATTTTTTTCTGATCTCTCTAAGAAGGGCTTTCATTCTTAGTTTTGTGCGCATTGATGTAAGGAAAAAACTAATATTCTGTGAATAGTTCTCTGTTCTATATCCTTAAGGCAAAAACAGCTACATCAGCCTTTGCATGCCATATAAACGATGTTCCTGTATAATAAGTACCTTGATTCACAAGTCTTTCCTGACAATCATGTGACCTAGAAGGAAAAATATTTTGGAAACCACTGTTAAAATAAAATATATATTTATCCATAATCAGCTGGGGGATAAGTGCTCTTTTCCCTGAAGCTAGGAAATGTGCTTTGAGCTCACTAACACTCTAACTGTTCATTAACTAGCACTATTTTTGCTTATTTTATAGTTCCACCATTAAACATGCTGAAATGGGATCATGTCGACGAAGGAATTACAAGACAGGACTTAGGAGCATACTTCTAAGAGGTAAAAAGCAACTAATTCTCCAAGAGAGTTAAATATGGAAAAGAGAAAAATAAGAATTTTTAGCTGATATGTAACTGAACTGAGCAAGTAATGATCAACACTTTTGACAGAGAGAAGACATAAAAGCGCATCATACGTTCAATGCCCAAGAAAGAATAGCCTTCTCTGTTGGGGATCCTGTCACTTCTGTTTCTCTACCTCCCTAAAATAGATACAAAAATCTCAGTAAGAAATAGCATATATAAGGGTCGTTAAGACATTAAACGGAGGATTCCACGTATGATATTTCTTAACAGATACTACCACACAAAGAATGATATTCCAATTTGTAATTATTAACAACATAAAGAATGAAAAAAAAATGCAATAACAAATAATAAATTCAAAAATCTCATGCCATGAATACAACCAAGTTATTTTGACAGAAAATACAATATTTAATGCAGGCAGCATGCTCAACTTCATTTATATATTTCTACACATCCACTAACAGCTTTTAGAGGACATTTCTGCTGTAGGTAGAAATGTTGCAAATAACCTTGTGGGGAATATATTGCCAAGGTTCTTGAAAGAGACTTATCAAAATATAAGGGAAAATACCAGCAGCAAAAACTTGGACTTGAAAAACTCATAATTATTAGCAACCTGAAAAACTCAGAAAAAAAATTGGAAATATCAGGAGAATCAGAGATATTTGCAACACAGTGTAACTAGATAGTCATTTTGACAAAGATGACAATTTCTGCTTCTAGCAGTGATTTCTTCTGGGATGTTGGAATCTGAAGTTGCTTGAATCATCCTTTGTTTGGTTTTGTAATAAGAAGAACTGTCAATACCAACCATCAAAAAAAGGTCCTAAACAAGTGCATACCATGGAAATTGACTCAAATAAGGATATTTTAACATACTCAGGCTTAAATTTTTATTGCTCCAAGTATAGAGTGTAAATGTAAAATACTAAGGCAAATATGTATCAGATAAAAAACGAAGAGAAGAACCCAGACTTAATGGCTTGTCACCAAATTTTTACTTCTGCAGAAATAGGATGTATAGGTTAGACATTGAATAGTCTTCAAAGAAAAGGACATTATCACAATCAGTTTACTCCCTATAATATATAGCTGTTGTCCATATTACAAAGGTACTGTTGTCACATTTATAGCAGCAGAGCTACTATGATGCAGAGCAGCTTGTTAGAGGCATGACCCAATCCATTTACATGAGCTGAGTTATGATGATCAATGGTGGAGATACATTTTCTGAGCTACTCAAATGATGCACAACATACTTCCAGTTTCCCCTTGTCATGACTTGGCAGACCATATGGATTTCTTCTCAGCCTGCAGCCTGCATGGCCTTGAGGTAAATAGATCATTTTTGTTGAAAGGTTCCTATTACAGGTAGTTTTAATCTCTTTGTCAAAAATATAAGCATATGGACACCATCATTTCTTGACTGAAAGGTACTATTGCTGCTGTTACAATACAATTTGCTTGGGCTGGAAATAGTTGTCTTGACATTAGTGTGAAATCATTTTCACTTTGCAAAAACAAAAGTAACTTGGAAGTTGCCTATGTCATTGAAGTGTTTATTCACATACATTTGGCCATTGCATTTGATTGTTTTTGATGAACATCCTACCAATCAAGGACAGGTCTGGGAATCAATTGCTAGCGTATCCAGTTTTCAACATGGCAGCAAAACCAGGTATTGAGGTTAATTGGCAATGGCTAGGAGGCATGAGTCATAGTGTGGCTTAAAGGGAATGCCTATGATAGGCTATAGAAATCCACCTAGATACCAAATTCGTAAGGTCATGAAAAATCCAAGTGGCTTGATGTTAGTAGATGTGGGCCCTGGCTTGATGTTAGTAGATATTTCTGATTTGGTTCACTGCAATGCTGCACGCAATGCCAATTTCATGCAGCAATATACAACTCCGTCAGTGCCAAAATGGAAGAGTACTCTGTGGTATTCCTTCAATGTGCTAACACAGAACATAATTGATCACTTGCAACTTCCCATTCACAATGGAATCAAACCATACTATAAGCACCTTATTGAACACAATGCTCTTTAACTTCACTGAGGCTTGACTTAATAGCTTGTGGTGGCCAGACCAATGCTCAATCAACTCTGCTATATTGTAATGACAAACTCAACACTTTGGTTCTGTCAAACCAGTTGAATCACACACCCAATTGTTTACAACATTCAACCCATACAGAATATATTGCAGGGGAAATCAAACCATAGAATTGGAGGGCATCTATATTGACTATATGCTGGTTATATTATAACAGAAAAGAGCTCAACACTGACTGTATGCAATCGCTTATACTCATGGTCTTAGGGAGTCAAAGAGTGTTGTAAGAGAAGTCAATGCTCACAGGTTTTCCCAATGAAACAATTATACAGCAATTGGACCACTAATACTAATAATTCGATCAATGAACAAATAAGCACCATTGATGTTGCTGCATTCTTTATACAGATTGGATTTCACATAGCACAAGTAGACTCTCTATGCCAGTGCATGGAGGATGGGTTGATTTGATTAACAATAACTAGTAACAAAACACAATTGAACTGTTGGAAACAATCAATAGTCTGGGGAATCCATAAATGCACAAATTAATAGTGTGTGGCTATGGGTTCCATCGAATTATCAACTGAGAGACTGTTGGACAAGAGAAGAGGCGGTAGCATGTGATTCAATAAGCCAATGACTCAACAATTATTAATATGGTCTGCAACCTATGATTTTACAAAGCTCATACCAATGATGAATCAAACCAATAGTTAAAGTCACTTAACTAACTTGGGAATCGAAAATTGAACACAGTGATTATGGCACTGGATGTAGATACCATTACAATTCAAATGAGGAAGAAGCGATGCCACTATGCACTAGAATTGATTAGCAGTAAAAAGAATTACTAACAAATGTCATTGGCATAACCAGAGCACCATACTTTTACCTCAGAAATGCAACTAACCCAATCACAAAAATAATTAACAGATAGACACGGGATTTACAATGGAAACCCAAACGAAAAACCAACATTAGGTGGGGGGATTGTATTATATGCTTAGGAATTGGTTATGATGGTGAGTCACATTCTCTGCTACTGCCCTGATCATTCCTGCATGATGAATCTAGATCCTACAGGGTGGCTCTCGCCCCCTCCAAACATTAAAGCTACTGTCTTCAGCAATCTCATCTCCTCGATGGGAAAATCTGCTGTAGTTTCTCATGATCCTCCCTCTCGGTTCATCAAAAAACCTGAAGATAATCCCAGAATTCACTCTGCCAGCTTCCTTCGCTCAGCAAATGGCTCTTGCTCTGGCAGATTGAGGTCTGATAGGCCAATTTACAGGTATATGGCTGTCCCACTGCTCCATGGCAACCTAGATCCAAAAGAGCTGGCAAGTTCTCATCAAGGGCAAGCTCGCAGACATATTATGTGGTCAAGGGTGCTCATGGGATGTATATGAACCGATGGGAACCAAATTTAATATCCATAGAAACAAAGAAAAAATTAGAGCATCATATCATTTTTGTTTTCATGTTTGTCATTCAGCAGAACAATGAGGGATTCACAACAAGACAGTATACATAGGAAATAATTATAAATTATGCACACACATGAAACAGAGTTTCAGAGAGAGATTGATATTATTATTCCATGTGTATTACAATACAAAAGGAATGTCTAGTGACAGAGATGGGCATTAACGGAAACTAACATTTTGTAACTAAAAAAACAAGTGACTAAATCAATGTCCTAAACCTCTTTATTTGGTGACTAGCTCAGAAGCAATGTGATAAATAAAGTCCATTGACCATTATACTGCATATACTCTAACGCCCTCCCCCAATGGACATATGTGAACCTACACCAAGCTCATCCTTTAACTTTTACAAACTTATCTAAAACAAGAGGCTTGGTTAAAATGCTTGCAGTTTGCTTCTGTGTTGCACAATATAGCAGCTCTACAACATGGTACATGATTGATCCAAGGATGGTCTTTCTTAGAAGGACCTCGAACATTAGCAATATTCTTCTTCTATTGGATTTGGTTTTGACTCTTAAACAAGAACATGTGTTTGAACTTTGAAACAAAACCCCAACTACACAAAGCCCAAGGATTGTTTTGTGCTCCAATGGAAGAGGTGTACCCCAAAGTAAAGCAGAAATCGAGGACCCTTTCCTTTAAGCAGGGAGGAATTTATGAGGCTTGGTCCTTTATTAGTGGACTTAGTTAGAGTCTTAGACCATACATTTTAAGTGTAATTTACACCTTTTATTTTATTTTTAATATCTCATTGTACATATTTCATAGGGGGCTTGTTCATATTTACTTACCACCTAAATATGTACATTTTATTGTGACTCTAGAAGACCTGGTCAAACATGATCAGTGTCCATCAGCTTTCTATCGATATAAATAGATAATACAACGAAGAGTGTACTATATGTGTACATTGAAACCATCCTCTTTCATACTTGTACTCTTGCCATCTTGTCATTTCTTAGGTGCATCTGTTTGCATGGCTGTTATCGTGTTCATATCAAAGATGCAAATAAAACTAACAAAATATAAAATAAATAAATAATGATACTGGAAGAATCTATAGGGGGGCTGATCACCTGTTGAGAACTGAGGCCATACATTAAGGCAGTGTCTGCAAATTTTTGAGTTCCATATTTAATATGGCCTACCATGAATATATATTATAAATCCATTGGGAGAGAACTACCAAATAACTTTTTTCTTAAAATAATAACCAAAATTTGTTAACCTGCATCAAGCATTTTAAATAGGTGGAAAGTTCTTTACAACAAATGAGTATGTCTGTTATTTTTACATTTTGATAATGTTGGTGAGGCTATAGATTGCACACCTCTAAATAAGCTATGCTATTTTATGATTATTAGAAAGTAACACATGCAAGAATGAGACCAAACAAAATAATATTTGCTTACGAGTGATGCCTAACTCATAATTTTAACTGAAGCTCAAACATAATGCCACTGGCATACAAGGTGTAAAGGGTACATACGATCATATCTGGTAGAGGCATCTTAATTTCTGTCAGCATAATTTCACAATTGTTAGCCCTTCGCATGTCAACCTGCAATCAAGAATACAAAAGTATGTTCAATAAGATGTTCATATAATGATTGTATTGCCAAAGATCATATCTGTGCGGCGCGAGGCTATACACAAAAAAAAGTAATCAGTCTTCCAGCCCATGATAGAAACAGAAGTGTGTTATTTAGATTATCTAGTGTATCAGAAATAAAATTGCATTTTCTAGAGCTCTCAAGAGTATCAAGCTGACTGAGAGAGCTTGGTGTAAAAGTTGAGCCATGGGCTCTTGGAAGTTGGACATACAAACCAAAGTGAAGAAATAAAACACAAAATCTGTCCATCTTTTCAAAGATTTCAAAGACCAGACTGGAAAGAGATTGCTTCAAAGCATGACAGAAAACAGGTCAGAAACCACAGCAACTCAACTAATAACACAAGTTCTAAACAAGAGAACATTAATCTTCTGTTTGTTTGCCATTCCTGATTTCCCTTGTTGTCGAGTCCAATAGAGCCTATGCCCAAGTGTCAAGACTATTAATTCTCTTAGATTCCAATTGTTCTTAGATTTAGCTATCATTTACCTCTATCAAATGAATTCCATAAATTCACCTGGAGAAAATCTCTTTTAGTCTTATAGCTAATGTTGTTGTTTCAAAGGATAAAGAAACTAATGAGAAACAAAAATCTTTATAGCAGGTGCTACATTGCCAATCGAAGACCTGGTCCTCACCTTTTGCTCAAGATACTATACTGCACTTTTTTACTTATTGTACTCGAATTTTATAAATATTTTAAAGTTTTTGCTCCAAAAATGATCAACTTCCTTGTATAGAACAACTTTCAAATATTTTTTGCTTGCCAAACTGGCAAACACAGATGCAGTAATTTGGACTGCCGGAAATAGATATGAATAGGATTGCTCTGATAATTAGATAAGATACTATACTGAGAAACTATACCAACCAGTACGAGGCGATTGTCCTGTCATCAAGGGGTTCAAAAAAGGGTAACCTAGATATGAACTTGCCAGTGGATCAAGGCCCCAGTTCTAACTTGCCAATGTATTGAGTCCCAATTCATCCATCTTATAAGCATCGGTTTAGATTACAAATTTAATAAATGTCCCCAAGAACTCTGACTCTTAAACCTCGAAGTAACCTTGGTAAACCCTAAGTCCCTGGCCATTTAGACCAAATTGTTCTGAGAGCTATTCAACTACATATTGAAAATCTGTAACAACCATAGATATTAGACAATACTCAATAACCGAGTCCCTTCATGCACTTAATAGAGACCATCATAAAACTACTCATTGTATCCCAATTAAGAAATACAGATATAATGGTATACTTTTGGATGAAGCCGGATTATTGGCCCCGATGCCAATGGGGGACGATAGACAGAGATATTAGGACCCTCACCATGTGCCCTACTGCTAACCATTAATGATACAAAGAAAATGTAGAGCTGCAGGGGAGGATGTACTATGAGGATGGGAGAAGTAGATGGCCCTCAAGCCCATAAAAAAAAGCAGGAACAACCCACCGGAAAAATTGGCCACATATTTTATTTAAATGGCTTACAATATAAATAAAAGTAATCAGCCAGCAAAGGGCAATCAATACAATATTGGTTGGTCTTGGAAAACCCAGCCGAGCTCACTAGTAAATCACTATTATAAGTTATGAAAGCAGTCTTTCATGGAGGTCTGTTAAAGCTCGTGTTCAGATTCATTGTGTTGGAGAATGATTATTCTAATCCATACTAGGTCTGCTATAAAAATAAATTCTAATCATGGAGTTGAAAATGGGAGTTCTGATACAAGAATACTGAACTGATAAAGCTTGACACATGGATCTAGCTATCAATGGTGATGTCAAAAAGCATTGAAAATTCAATAAAATTCCAAATAGGTTTGTGGGTCTGAAGCTCCTACCCGCTTTTAACATTTGGCCTCAGACTTCTGCTGGTCCTCCGCTTCTTCCTCCTCCGTTTCTTGGGTGCTTGGCAATGGTGAGAGTGACCCCATAGACATTTGAAAATGGTAAATGGGAAAAGGTGTTTGAATGATAAGAGCCGACATTCAGTACGACCAATGTATGCCACCATGATAGCACAAATCACATCAAAGGGCTTTGTATTCCTTTTTCCACAAAGGATAAAGTAGCGAAGGGCCCTCCCTTTGAATTGGGTGGTTTTTATATAATGGATAACTTTGCATCTTCTCCTTCTGCAGGTTTTCAACATTTTCTAAGACCGAGGATTGACTTATATCAGTATCAACGAGCATTTCCACCTGGGTTCTTTGTTTTAACTTCTCTTCTTGGGAATATAATCATCTTGTATAAGCATAATCTTTGCCCTTGCTTTTGATTTTTTCTTTTTAATATATTTATATGATGCTACTTTTAAATGTCGCTCTCTTTTTGGTGCGTCATTGAAGGTGAATTTGGTCTTTTGTGGAAATATTTGATGTTGTGTTTTAATTATTTTATATTCAAGACATTTAACTTGTTGAGATGGAGTCTTTCATAAAATATTTGTGTTTAGTTTATCAGTGTATACGAAATTAATGGAAGTTGTTAGAGAGTTAGGACTCTAAGATTTTGTTAGAGAGTTAGGCAAGATACATATGTCATCAATATTTTCTTCTAACATGGAGATGTTGTAGTACAACAACATTGCTTGTTATTATCTTCATTTTCAAGGTTCAATATTAAATATCATTTGTGTTTAAGGCACTATGGTAATGCTTATACCTATGTTAGCTTGGTTGTTACTAGGAAAAGTTGGAATCATGGCCTTGGTGTGTCCCACAAAACCCCAATGTATCCTCAAATCAAAGTACCTCAATGACATTGTAAGGGATTTCTCAATTTAACTATAGCAAATGGGCCCTTACATATGACATTCTCTACAAGTGTGTATTGCACTAGTATTAATATTAGGGAAACCTATTGAACCGGCGAAGCTTAGTCACTTATTTTTTTCTCGGTTAGGAATAAATCCTTCCATTGCATTCATACATGTGTTAATGATTTTCTAATATATGGTGGTTAATAAAAAAACAGGTTATGGTTAGGGTCGGTAGATTCAAACAAGGCCCTCCCATCTAGGAGAGGCAAACATATTTGATATAATGACCTTATTTCATTGGAGGACATTTGTAGATTAAGAGACTTCGTACAGCGGCCTTCCTATGATATTTGTTGTATTAAGGGAGAATATTTCTCTCTTTCTCTTCTCACTCAGCTATGAAAAATGGATTTTCACTTGCCAAGGTAGGGACTATCATTTTCATGACAAACATAAGGCATGGAACCCACCTTACACACACATTATAGGTTGACCTATCTCATGTAGTATAGCTTAATCACTAAACCAACTAAGGGGTTTTCCCTTTTCGAGAATCCCATGTAATAGATGGTTGCAAAGAATAAAGAATCAAATATTGACAATGAAAAGGAGAAAGATGGCCCTAACGTTTTTTCAACTCCTACTAACAATATCACGTTATTTTTTTTCTTTGGAATTTATTAGACTAAGACTCTACTTTAATTACTTGCACTTTGTTTCAAAAAATCAAAATTATATATTGTTTCATCCTATACAAATATTTTCCTTTGTTGTTCATAGTAGATACGCCCTCGAAGTTGTAATCATATCTTGAAGTCCTTTAGTCTTGAAAAAGGGCTTATGTGGCACTATGATCCTCGACATTTGATTTCCAAACAAAGAGTTGAACTAAAGTCCTCACCCTATGTTCATCATATCAATCCTAGAGATGGAATGCTTGCTAACAAATATTCGTGGGAGGAGGTACAGAGTTTGATGTGCATGCAATATTCTTCAAGAGACGCAAAGCCTCAAAATATGAAATCCATTTCAGTTGGACTAGTAGACATTGAGGATATCAACCCTAAGTCTAGTGGGGAAAAATTACCAGAGATATCAGTTACATGCAAAGAAGTTGTAGGGATCCAAGAACAAAGAGTAACAATTTCTTAGTAAGTTCACATGGAGTACAAAGAAAACACAAGCAAAGTTATCAAAGAAACAAGTAAGATGAATGTTGATTCAACTGAGATGTGATCTAAGAAAATGAAAACTTATGAACAAAGTTCACAATTGGTCTCATTCTCTAACATCAAGAGTGAAGCAAAACAAAATAAGTCTCCAACAAAGTGAGTGCACTCTTACAGGATTTGGATCCATCGTCAAGTTAGGAGCCAATTACTGAAGTGATACCATCCACCACTCCAATGACATGAGAGTTAATTTGGACATAAAGCACGAAGCATTTAAAATCATACCAATGTTATTAGGAATTATTGGTCAAAGGTATGGTCCCAATATTCTTAGCTTAAACATACCATGAAAAGAATAAATCATGTCTATTAGTTTTGCAGCCTAATGTGACATTTGTATATTGTATACATTGAAAAATGAGTTGTTTCCCTTTGTGTATTATTTACATTGAAAATTCTCTTTTTTACTATGTACATTGAAAATGGGTGGTTTCTCTTTTGTATTGTGTATATTGCAAATTAGGTGACATCTAATTTTTTGTTAGTTAGGGTTTTATTGATGGTATTAAGATTGTGTATGATCTTTCATCCTTGTCACAATTAAATATAGCTTTTTTGAATTGTGTTTGGCCTAGTTGACCCTAGTTGGTTGTAAACTTGGCATAAGGATTACAAAGAAGATTTCAATAGATACCCACTAGCCTAATGGGTAGGAAATGAACCTAAGCGTCGGATATGCGATGGCACTTTCCATGTTGAATAGTTGACCAATTAAAGGCGTCGTCGCTTAAGCGACGCTTACTAACGATCCGTCGCTTAACCGACGGTTATGAGAATAGTCGTCGCTTCACCGACGCTTGTGGCCACATTTACAAAAAAAAAATGTATCCTTGTGATTTTTGGTAAGTTTAAAAAGAGAAATCCACGGACTGTCGGATTTTTCCGTTGGATTTTGGATCGAAATGTAGTAGTGAGAATAACCTACAGGTCCTAAAACATAAACATGTGTTTGCATCTATCAAGACTTCAGATTTTGTATGTACTTGAACTCTGTATTAAAACATTGAGGAGTGCAAATACTGTATGGTACAAAGTAACTGAGCTTAATAAATCTGCAATTTGGAAATTATGGACAGCAAGCAAATATTGAACAGAAAATCACACTAATATATCATTGGAGGAAATTACAATGGTAGCCAACACACAGGTGTCCTAAAAAGGGGTTGACACCACCATCCATGGAATCCTACTAACAAAATTTTCTAAGCTAGTATAACACACTATCAACTACAACTTGATTGAGGGAAAATGGACATTGTTCTTGCTGGGCTAAGAAACGCGCTTCACTAACTTGACAATGTCACACTGAAATTCTAGTGGATGGTTCAACCCTAGATGGCCCTAGGGAAGACAACCTACATTTAGTGTATCCGAGATTCCATATAGACTTTCTTCTCCACAAGCTTGGATGTTAGAACTTAGGAGATCAGGGCTCCCTCTTATGCTCTTTGACCAAGATTATACAGCCAGGCTGACTCTTCCTGGCCACACCACAAAGGACATCATCTTCCAGTGCATTGGATATTTCATAATGATTGGTACCTTTGATGGGGATATCATCCCTTGGCCCCCATACTCATCACTAGCAGCGAGATCAGGCACTGCTTAACATCATCTCATCTTGTTTAGCATTGACTTCCTTCTACTTTCAACACTTTAGCTATTTCACGTCATCTTTTTGTGTACCCACACTTTACTTCTTATGCTTCTTAAGTTACCTTTATTAGCTAGTTAATTACCTGTTAGTTATGACATTAAATCTCCTTATTTTGGCACTGTTCTATGAGATACTTTTGCAATCCCATGTTGTACTTTAACTTTTAGTTTTTGGATGTAATTTTTAGACGTGTTGGCCTACTTTTGTGGTCATTTGTCAAACACTACAAAATTATCTATCTTATTTTATATCTCTCTATAAGCTTCTCTAAACTCATTTGGTTGCATTGATGCTATAGTTGTTCCTGTTGCTTGTTTCCATCCTCCATGACAACTTGTTGATTCTTAGAGATTCCAAGCAGGGAAACCCTATCTTTACTATGTTCTTTCATATTTCCAAATGATTCCATACATATTGTGGAAGTTTGTGCCTATTCTTGATGGTAGGCCTAGCTTCCCTTCTCACTGAATGAGCCAGGAACAATACATCCTACAACTCTAATTGAACTCCAGTTTAACTCTTCTGCATCAGCGTTTGGATCTCCTCTCTTCATTGTCTTCCCCTTCGACCCTGCTCTTTGGTAATTAACCTTTTTATTCTTTCTAAAATGGTAGATATATGGTGGCAAATGCAAATAACAACAACATGCATCGCATACATCAAATAAGGGCAAACAAATGGGGATGAAAAATAGATTGGCGTACCTTAGCGGGCCATGCCAGAAATCTCTTAACATTGGCGAGCACAAGATCTCTGAGCCTCCATTGTCTGCAGGCAACATGAGCCTCCATTGTCTACAAGCAGTTGTTTTGCCTCCTAGTCTTTTACATTTTCGCCAATATTCTTTCTTCTAAAAGCTAACGAGAATTACTTTATCACCTAATGGTTGTGTTACCTTTCTAGTTTTTGGTAATTGAGGTTGATTATTTTGATTAAAAGGTCTTTACAAATTGTAAAACAAACTTATACAAAATACTGATGGATGTAATTTGTTTTTTGTGTTTTAATGTAACAGGGCAGTCGATAATCAGGTGCGTCTGTGCTTTAATATCCAAGTTTCCATACATATATTGGTTTAAATTAGAAATTTCCCCATAAGGTGCAAACATAAGTGGAAAGGAAAAAAACAAAAAGTAGAGTAAATGTGATGGAGTGAAAAAACAAAAAACAAAATTAAAAATGAAATGAGATTGAAAATTTATTAAAAATGTATACACATAAAAATAGTATAAAGTAATGTTAACTATAATAGAATAACTTGGTATATATTGTACAAGTTAATCTTAAAGTACTTTAAAATATCAATGTCAAGGTATATCACAAGTTAGATTCATGGAAATCATTAGGGAGCAATTAATTACAATGAAGTCTAGAACAAATTTTTAAGATAAGTGGAGAATGAAAACATTAGTTACAATAAATTTTATGTACAAAACTTCAAATATTAAAAATACATAATATCCATTAACTTTGGAAAATAATATAAAATCTATGCATGATTTCTTAATAAAAGTAGAAGAAAATGTGATGAGACACTATAGGGAAAATAACTATAATCTAGAACGATGAACATCTCAATTTGTAATTGCATTTTTTTTCATTAATGAAAATTTTGACACTCCCGTAGGTGTCATGTACATATAGTCATGGGTTTTGAAGTTGGGTGGGGACAATGATAGCCTACTACCCCAACTACCAAGCCTACAAGAGGAACCCCTGTAATTGCATTTTATATGTACAAGCATCTTTCTAATTAGACTCAAATCCTTATTAACAACAAAATATAGATATTGCAAGGTTGAAATTTTTTTTTAAAAGTAAAGCCATACATTTATCCTCTTCATAATGTAATTTTATTTATGGAAAGTAAACGACAATGTTAAAGTGACATGAACAAGCCACAAAGCAACACATCATTTTCTAATGAACATTTTCTAAAGAGCACTCAATGAAAGAAATGAGCTCAATATAACATGATCTTCCCAATAGTTGATATATCTTGCATGCATTATCGCTTGTGACCATGAAGGGTCAAACACTCATAATAAGGAAGGGATTGCATAAGCCATGTGTCTCCAATTCCATATATAGTAATAACTAGGTCAAACCAAACTATTGGATTATGTTTTGCAATGATCAAAGAGGGAATATGAGAGAGCATACTAATGTGGTTTATGCTGCATGGTATAAGGGTGGTTCAATAAAAGTTTCTCTTACGTATTATGTTAACTCATTTGCAATCTCTCAGTTTGACTTAAATTTTTTGTTTCAAAGAAAGGGTGTTCTGTTAAAAGTCTAAACTTTCATGCTTGTTTCCAAGAAGTTGTTTGCATTTAAATATGTTTCCCTTTGGCACAGTAGATTGTGTCGATAGATTGGACAATAAATACAACGACGAAGGGCCTATCAAATCACATCCCAAGTCTAGATCGGGATAGGTGTTGAAATGATCAAATTATCTATATTGAGCTTAAGACCTCTGAAGATTTGGACTGAACCTCCCACTAGGGGAGGCCACACCTTCTAGTTGTAACCCAATGATTTGAAGTTTGGTAGTGTAAGACATATATGGGCAAGTATTTCAATGGAATAAGGTATAGGTATTTATGCAATTTGCAAGGTATGGACAGAGGCATAAAGACCTTACCTACCACTTTTGTGATCATGGTACATGGCGCTAGGCTAGAGACTTAGACAATGAGGAGACTCGAAGAGTCCACCAAATAAGGAACATAAACTGTGAGTCACACTTAAAACCAACATACATATTTCGCATTTTCATGAATTTGATAAAATGTACCTCCAATGTAATAACACTTAAATGAAAAGCATAAATGTAAAATAAATACCATATTCTAAATATAAAAAATATAAATTTAAAATAAATTACTTTAATTATATAATCAATATGTTAATTTTTTCAAAAGTATTCTTATAACTAAAATTAAAATTAAAATGGATTATAACTAAAATTAAAATTGATTATAGGTAACTAATTAATATGTTATTTTTTTAAAATGTTTTTAATAAAACTGCTTGCTCTATATCAATGCATTATATATATTATTTTGAATTTGAGATTTTTTTTTAAATGGACCAAAATTTGTTATAGATAGTGCAAATTGATTCCTCTCATTATTCAAAAAAATCAAATCATTTAAAATAACAAGTAGTTGACCAACTTCTAACACAATTTCACCCATTTTCCTACATCTAAAAAAAGTTTAACCAATTAAAAAAAACTTAAAAGTAATTTAAAGAATAACTCTTTCTTAACTCTATAGCAATTAACCTACTCTTTTAATTCATTCCATCTTAAAAACGCTTAACCAATAATTAGATAAAAACAAATACCAACTCTTTTTAGTAAGATATGGATTTATATGTTTGACCTCGTTTTCTAAAATTTCTATTCTCAAACGTGCTTTCAATAAAATATGTAACTACAAATATTTCAACGCGGGCTGAAAGAATTATATTTGCAGTTACAAGCATCACACCTATCCGCCAAAATGACTAAACTGCATTACACGAATTCCTCATTTAATTGAAAACATAGATGGAATACCCAACCAACACAGAGTACCAGAAGGAAATCGAATCATGCAAAATTGTGAAGTTTTTTGGAATGGAAAGCATGTGGTAGACTTGAGATTCAACCAAATTCTTGTTCCATGGGCAGGGCGAGATAGCGATCTAAATTTTGGTGACCTAGCATCAGTAGCACCACCAGCAGCACCACTAGCATAGGTATATCTTATATAGTATACGAGTGAGCAGCATCTAAGACCGAGACAGTAGAGGCATCAACAACGGTAGAGCTCCTAGTTTACTTTGATCCATCCCCAAAATCCAGGATTTGAACATCCTGGCCTGAGAATCAAGACACCCACGTTGCCAACTAGGTGCCCACAGAAGTCCTCATGGGTGGAATAATGTTAAATCCTCTCATGACCGAATTAAATCCTTTCATGGCCAAATTGGGGACGGACCAGAGGGACCAAATTGATACTCATAACCCTGAATCCATAGATTGATTTAGCAGAAGCCCCATTGGGAAATGGGTTGTTGTACATAGATCTATATTTGAAAAATCCTTCATGTTTTGCTTCGCCTCCCTATGAAACTTCATAGGTTTTAATCTATATTTTAATTTGTATAATGTATAAGTAAATAATATGTGTGTATATTTAATTATATTAAATCACATAACATATGAACTATATATATTTATTTATATTAAATCTTTTAACATATGAACTATAGTAACATATTTATATTAATTATATGTTATTATTATATTTACATATTTTACCATTATTAAGGTGAAAGAAGTTTATATATCATAAGGGTGTTTATAAAATATTTACCTATTTTGTAAATTCAATTAAGTATTATATCTACATTTATTACAAGTATAGTATGGATGGACTATGAATGTATGGATTTTAACATAATTCCCTAAAATGAAGCATGTTTTGTTGGGAGAAACAAAATTGGAACAATTTCAATATTATGTTTCCCTTGTGGTTTGAATTTTGTACTTTGGTGGCGTGTTTTAGAATAATCCCACTTGTTATGCATGTTGTAAATGGTAAACATATCCCATATGCTTTAAATGATGATGACGATGAATTAGATGACAATGACAGTGATGACGTTTTTAATGAAGATGATGATGGAAATGATGATGATGATCATCATCATCATCGTCATATTTGTCATTGTCATCATGATTATCACAATAGTCATCATCATTGGCATAATCATCATCCATGTCATCATCATCACCATTGTCCTTGACATCATCATCATGATTATTGACATTTTCATCAGTTATTCATCATTACCTTTGGCATAAGAAATAACATCTACCCAAAATATGTGATTAGTGGAAAAGGGTCATGGAGGACACACACGATTTATGCATGACAAATAACAACTTATTTTTCAAGATGATTAACATCATCATTCTGATTGTACTCATCATCATTGTCATTGTCATCATCACCATCATCACCATTCATTGCATTTCCATCATAATCATCGGCAAAGTCGTCATTGCCATTATCCTCATCATCATCATCATCATCATAATCGTCATCATCATCATCATAATCGTCATCATTATCATCATAATCTTCATCATCATCATCATTGTCATCGTTCTCCTCATTATCAACAACATTATCATCATCATCATAACCATCCTCAATATCATAATCGTTATCCTCATTTTCATCTTCAACATCTGGGTGTAAAACTGGATGCAAAGGTGGATAAAAACATGGATGCAATAAATGATGCAAACATGGATGCAACAAAAGTAGGCGCATAATGGGGTGCACCAAAAATGGATGCAAAAAGTGATGCAAAAGTGGATGCAAAAAATGATGCAATCATGGAAGCAAAACATGATGAAAAAAGTGGCGCAAAAGTGGATACAACCATGGATGTAAAATTGGATACAAAATTGGATGCGAAAGTGGATGCAACAAAAGTAGATGCAAAAGTAGTCATAACACCCAACGCAAAACCCGATGCAAAAGTGGATGCAAAAATGGATGCAATAACTGATGTAAAATTGGATGCAAAAAAAGATGCAAACGTAGATGCAAAAATTGAAGCAAAAGTGGCTGTAAAAGTAAGCGCAAAAATGGATATGAATTGGGACGCAAAAAAAGTGGATGCAAACGTGGATGCAATAGTAGATGCAAAAAAAGACGTAAACATGGACGCAAATTGGGATGCAAAAAGGGATGAAATGGTGGGTGTAAAAGTGGACGAAAAAATGGATGCAAAAGTGGATGCAAAAATTGCTGAAACAAAACGAGATGCAAAACTAGACTCAAAATGGGATGTAAACTTTGATGCAAAATTTGGCGCACGAAGGGATGCAAAAAAAGAAGCAGAAGTCGATGCAAAAGTGGATGAAAACAAGGGCGTAAAAGTTGAGGCAAACATGGGCGTAAAAGGGGGCGCAACAAGAGTAGATGTACAAACTAGGCGCAAAATTAGGTGCAAAACTAGGCTCAAAACTTGTCGCAAAACCTGATGCAAAACCTGGCACATAACTAGGTGCAAAACCCAGTGCAAATTACGCTGCAATCTGCGCCAAATTTAGAAAAAAGTAGCAAAAAACGCCTAAAATAGCACCAACCCGTGAAATTGCGCCATTTTGTCCAAAAAATGAAGAAAAATACACTGAAAGACAGTCTAGACGCAAAAAAGGATGCAAAAAGAGATGCTAAATCTAGTTTTTGTTGTAGTGTGATATGATCTTGTAGGAAACTGATGACCGTGTCTTCATTTATTTTGCGCAGCGGGATAGCTTTGACCCAGCGAGTGAAATAATCGGTCGCGGTCAGAATGTAGTTGTGCTGCAGAGAGGAATTCGGTTTTATTTCTCCAATAATATCCAACCCCCATTTCTCGAATGGCTCTGTGATCATCACCAGCTTTAGGGTTGCTGTTGCTTTAGGTTGTCTTCCACTACACCTTTCGCAAATATCACATTTCCTGACATGTGTGTGTACATCTTTGAAGAGCGTAGGCCAATAGTAACCTGCCCTGAGGATTTTGTGGGCTATATTATCCCCTGAATAATGTCCCCCAGTAGGCCCGTCATGCAAATCTGTCATTACTTTTTCCGCATCTTCTTTCTCTAAGCATCTCAGAAGAACTCCGTCAAAAAATTTTCTGAATAATACTCCTTCAACAATTTGATAGGAAGCTGATTTAAGACGCAACACTCTTCTTTGCCTAGAATTCCAATGTTTTGGCAACAAACCTGCTTGTAGGTAATGCACGAGGTCTCTATACCAAGACTCAGGAGCTGTAAACAAAGGACATACCTCCATTACATGTAATTCGGCTTCATCATCCCAGGCATGTTCTTCATTTTTCCCATTTTCAGTCATTAGTTTGCACAACCCTTGTCCTTTAACTATAGAGGCTGGCTTGAATTCAAGGTCGTACTCTTGAAGAGCTGTTACCCAGTTGCCCCTTCTTTCTCCTAACTCCTTCTATACAATAAGGGACCTTACAGCTGGGTAGGGGACGATCACCTTGGTTCGATTTTTTAAAATATAAGGCCTGAATTGCTTTACTGATTTAAATACTGTGTAAGCTTGTTTATCAATGGCTGGGTAATTCAATTCAGCCCCTTGTAGACCAGTGCTGATGAAATATATTGGGAATTAATCCCCTCCATCTTCCTTTTGCGTAAGCACAGCTGCTAGCGAATCATTGGATGCAAAGGTATACAGAATAAAGTATTTATCGAAATATGGGATTTTCAGGGAGGGTGCGTGTGCAACAGTAGTTTTAATTTTGCTGAATGCGTTCTTCTCAATCTCAGTCCATTTGAATTGTGCATTTTGCTTCACCATCTGCTGCAGTGGCTTGGCAATCTGAGCAAAATCAGGCACAAATCTTCGCACGAAGTTTATAGTTCCCATAAATGATTGCATCCCTTTTTTATTATGGGGAAAAGGGATTTGTTCGATGGCCTTAATTATTTCTGGATCTATAGAGATTCCTTTCTTTGAAACTATATGACCCAGCAATTTTCCCTCCGTGACAGTGAACACAGAAGTTTTGGGATTGAGCGAGATGCCATATTTCCGACAGCGTTCAAAAATATGCCTTAAATGAAAAGCATGCTCTTCTCTCTTCTTTGAGAATATCGTAATATCATCAAGGTACACTACAGCACTATAGCCAATCAATCCATGGAAAGCTATGTACATATCCCTCTGAAACGTTGCTCCAGCATTTATAAGCCCAAAGGCCATCCTTCTGTAGGAAAAGGTTCCCCATTTGGTCCTGAACGTTGTCTTCAATCTGTCTTCTTCGGCTACTAATACTTGATTGTAGCCAGAGAAACCGTCTAATAATGAAAACAGTTCAGAACCTGAGACCATTTGCAGCAATTGCTCCATAGGTGGAACATGATAGTTATCTTTGTCTGAAGCACGGTTTAAATTCCTGAAATCCACGCAAAGTCTGATTTCTCCAGATTTTTTTCTTACTGGTACCATATTTGATACCCACTCAGAGTGTCTGACCTTAAAAATGATTCTAGCATCCAATAATTTCTTCACTTCACTCTGAATCAATGGTTCCAATTTTGGATACATCTTTCTTAAAGGTTGCTGATACAAATTGACGCCAGCTTTGATGGGTACGACATGCTTGATGATGCTGGTGTCGTATGTTTTCAAATATTTGTATGTCCATGCGGAAACATATTTATATTGTCTAAACAGACTAACGAACTTGTCTCTTTCTGCTGGTGAACAACATTTGCCAAGATTCACAAATTTAGGATTCGTCTCACTCCCCAAATTTATCAGCTCGAACTGTAGAGATGAGCTGTGGGTCTTCACGTTGGCAGGTCTTCTGAACTTTCATTTAAATAGAACATTCTTTCTAACGTTCTGACTCCCTTCGGGATGAAATTATCATACTTCAGCTTAGCCTGATGTTCTTCATCATCGATAATTGCTCCTTTAAATATATCGTCATTCGTTAAGCATTCTATAATTTGCTGATCATCATCGAACACTCGTAGGTTGGTAATCATATCAGGTACTGAGGGCCTAAAAATTAATTCAACAGAGCATCGATTATTAGTGGGTACCAACCTAGCGGCTAATGTGGCCAATAGGTCAGCTGCTGCATTTTTAAGCCTAGGAATTGAAATAATATTGAATGGATTAAAACATTTAAGAAGGTCCCATACCTCATTTTGGTAAGCCTTTAAGTGAGGATAAACACAATGTATTTGATTCCAGATTTGTTTCACAATAATTTCGGAGTCTCCAAAAACTTTTAGATTACTTACCTTTAATTCAATCACTTTCCTTAAACCCTGCACTAGTGCTTCGTACTCAGCTATATTATTTGTACACTCAAACTCTAATCTACATGAGAGAAAATATTTATTCTTCTGGGGGTCGATCAGGACATAGCCGGCCCCTGATCCTTCTAACGTCTTAGAGCCATCAAAAAACAAAGTCCAAAAATCACTAAATACTGAATACGAATCTACTCCTACTGCTAAGTTTACTATGTTACAGTCAATCTCATCAGCCTGTGAGAATCGAAGGAGATCAGGCTGAGTGTCTGATCTGTTGCTGGCTTCTTCTGCTTGGTAATTTTCTGGTTCCAACTCAATAAAATAGTTTCCCAATACAGAATCCACTGGTTCATTCTTCTCATCCGATTGAGTAACGTTGTATTTCATGTGAGGCTCCCTTAAAATCTTAATTAGGTTCATACTTCCTTTGTATGGAAGCCACAGATGCGACCAATCCAAGGAAAAATATCCATTTAGTTTGGCCGACCAATCTATGCTTAGGACAAGACCATAAGTGTCTGGTATATCAGCTACCACAATATTAATGACTTGGCACACTTTATCATTTGATGCCATATGGACTAGGAGATCTTCCATCTCACCAATTACCTTTACATCTGTCCTATCCAACTGAACAACCCTCCACATGGATGGCTTAGGCTGCCCATTGATCTTTTTACAGACTGATATTGGCATGACATTAACCGATGCCCCTGAGTCTACCAAGCAATTATGCACGTTTTGATTGAAAATTTCAAATGTGAGGAGGAAAGGTGGTTGTTTTCTCTTAGACTTACCTCCAATGCTGGTTTCTCCGATTTCTTCTTCTTCCTGAGGTTGATTGACAGTGGGCATATTCTCATCCAATGCTTCAAGTGCTTTCAATAGTTTTTCTTTTTGTTACGGCACTTTACACATTTCAAATAGTGAAACGTTTGCCCTCGCCTTCTTAATATCTTCCACGATGTCATAATCCATCTGTTGCTCAATGGGATGAGGTTTATCAGCATTCATCTTTTCTTCATTTGTCTTGGCCAATGTATTATTCTGCTTAGGATCTTGGCTGGTAATAGTGAATTCTGGAATTTTATCAGGTAAGGATTTATTTTGAAATTTCTTAACATTGTGCTGAAGCCTCTTGATCTTTGGGAGTATGAGACTGTCTTCTTTAACCGACCCTTGGATTCTTGTTTCTACATTGGTTTCCATGATGTCTTTTCTCTGATTCTTTTCCTCTTCAGCATCAAATAATGAAATAGAATTCCACAGAACCATGGTTTCCTCTTCTCGTTCCTTTGTTGAAGTGGTACTCTCTTTTCTTTCTTCATCTCCATCTTTTGTTAATCTAGAATCCAACAGTTGATTCATGACCAACGTCATTGAGTTTATCCATTGGGGAAAATTCTTTTCAGAGTGTGGTCGTTGGTGGAAAGTGCAAAAATTGTCCATGCCTACCTCTGTTAAATTCATAGATGTAGCATTGTGAGGAGGAGGTTGAGACTGATTGTTATCCTCTCTTTTATTATAATAGGGCTTATAGAACTTTTGTGTTTCCTTCTCTTTCTCCAAATCTATGATTTTGTTGGAAAGCTTCTACATCATTTTTGCCATATTTTCAAAATCTGGTGATTTCTCTTCCTTAGGCTTAGTAAACAATAAGGCTTTCCTTCCTGCACCTTTCTCTCCTGACTGTTCAGGATAATCTTCGATACTTTCTCTTTCAGCCTCCACTACTTCTGCCTCTGCATAGGTTTCTGCCAAAGTAGGCTTGGCCCTTATTTTGGAAAACATGGCCAACTCAGGGCCTAAAGCTGAAGTGTAATATTCAATCAGGACCTTGTCTAAAGGTTTATCTGTTTAAGAAAAATTCTTGAGATAGGCTGCAAATCTTTATGTGAAACTATGCACCTTTTCCTTTCACTCTTTCTTTAAGGCACATAGCCCTTTCATGAGGGTTGCATGAGTCTTCTGAGTCACATATTTAATCCTAAATATCCTTTCAAAGGTATCCCAATCAGGGATAGAGTTTGCAGGAAACCCAAAGTACCATGATGCTGCAGCTCCCTTAAGGGTATGCGAGAACAGTCTGTAGACTACGTCTTCATACTCCCTGACCCTTAATCCTTCTATTTCCAAGTAAAAACTTTGTAGGTGGTCATCTACTAATATCCTCTCACTTGGTTCGAACTTGGGAAACGTCTTGTCAGAGGCTTGAGGTAGATCATGTAACGGAGGCGTTAGATTTAAAGGTGATCTGGCTCTCCAGGAAGGTGGTGGATTAACATTTACTCCTACCATGAGTCTAGGTGGAGAGTGAGGAGGTGAGAAAATAGGAGTGTGAGCAGGAGAACTGTGAGGGGTATCTGGGCCTTCTTGATTCAAAGGTAGTACAAATTCTTGTAAGGCTGTTTCTACAAGTTCTTCCCAGTCTCCAACCAGCACTGAGTCTTCTACTATAGGACAATATTTATTTTTATATTCTCTTTTGGGCAATTCAGAGATAATTAGCAATCCTCCAATCTTATTTACATATGCCCTGGTGTGTCTTCTCAGGTCATTAACAACTTCGTTGCCAACAGAATATAGATGTTCTCTATTCCTTTCTTCCGGAATTGGATTATGAAGTCCACTGCTTTCAGAACTATTACTGGTGAAATAATCTTGGGAAAACGGGTTTCCTCGGCCATCCATGCACTGGCGGCCCTCCTTCTAGTGCCAGAACTATTGAGGCCTGGAAATTCACATGAAACAACAGCAAGGGATTCTCCCCAGTCAACGTTCCCAACTAGCCCGTGACTGTTTGGTGTGGGGAATCCGTCCAGTTTGTGGTCCGGCTACCGTAGGTCAAAGTGACAAAACAAAGTCTTTACCGGTTGTGGCCTGGTCCACCGTGTATTTTTGTATTTTTTTTACTTAAAGTAGGATATGCATGTGCCTAACTAACGATGCAGGGTGATAAATATGCAAAGAGTAGTCACAATGTGATGCACAGGTTCTTACATCTTGTCTTAGAACTCACAAGCATCCAAATCATGCAAGAAAATAAATACTAACTAAACTATCTCTAGAGAGATGGGTATTCATTCATGAGTAATGCACCCCTGTTCATGTGTTATGGCAAATCATAGATAGTTGTTCTTATAACCAAACATATAAACATGAATAAAAGTATATATGATAAGATAACTTATCAACAATTAAAATTTTCATTACTCATAGTGGAAAAGACATCATAAAGGTACTGAAGAACATTCAGACAAGAACATAGGTTCAAGAAATTAGAACACTCTTACAGCTAATGAGGCACAGCTGAAAATGAAATAGTTCACATTCAACATTGCTCATTTAATCACATAGACATTTTCCACATAGCACTTCCTCCAACAGGCAAAATTTGTAGTCTCTGGTTGTAAAACATAATAGTTCCTCTTACAAGCATTAAGTTATAATTTTTTTCCAGGGAAAAATCCCCTTCTAAGTTCTATTTTCAAATATTTAAACTACCACCCTCGACCGCTTGGGCTGCCCCCCCAAACGTATGACCTTTCAGTCCTTCAAAACGCTTTGACTTCCCATTTTCTTTTCTGTGCGCCTTCATGATCTGATGAGTAACTGACAGATCTTTTCAGGTCTGTGCCTTTGTCGCCATTCACTTTGTATTTTCCTTCATTTGTCCTGCTTGCGATCCTGATGGTTTCGCCTCTTCTTTTACCAAATTACCCATCTCCCTTCGCGTTGCAGTAGTTTGACCATTCTATGGAAACCACCTACAATCAGACAATGTGCATCATTGACCGGGATTGCATTCTAAACAAACGTCAGATTAAACCAACTAACAGCTAATCCACAAGAAAAGGCCTGGTGCGTCACTGTCTCGTCCACCTATGGGCTCGGGAGAAAAAATCAATGCCGGGAGACGGAAAATTTAAGGCCCGAGCTGCGGGCAGGAAAAAGAAAAAAAGAAAAAAAACAATCGAAAGTCAGAAGGACTTTGACATCGGAAGCTGAATGAATTTCGCAGCCGCAACGACGGAAATAAAAAGACTATGGACACACAACCCGCAAGCGGGAAAACTCTTAATCGAAAGTCGGAAGATATTTACATCAGAAGCTAAATGAATTTCCCAGCCGCAATGGCGGAAAATGAAAATTTAAAGAGACGTGCAACCAAAAGACTGATGAGCATCGACAGTCAGAGCGCTTTGTACTTCGGGTGCTTAACTGCTTTAGGAGCCACAATGGTGGAAGAGGAACAACTACGACTTCCGATTAAACAAAAAGACACCCGATCAATAGAAACTATTAAGTGTTCGGACAGCTTTAGAATTCAACAGCGGTAAAAATCCATTTCACCTTTGAAACAGCAGCCCATGAAAGAACAATTAGCAACACTAAACTCAAATCTGTGACCCGCAGCAAACTTCAAACACAAACAACCTCCAGAGACGGGCTGCAAGTAAATCGTTAAAATCATCTAAAATTAAAACATGACCGAATATTCACGGATAAAAATGACTTGAAAAGAAATCTAAATCATGAGGAGGGGACCAAAATTTAAGAAATTTGGGGAAAGCGGTTGCAGCTGCAACACTTCCTTAAATTGAAATCTGAAGTGTTCCAAACCGTCAAAGTTTTCAAAGCTTCTGTTGATAATTTAAATAGGAATAAGATCAAAGTATTAAGGAATGATAATGGGAAGGAATATGTCAATAAGTAACTCCAACATCTATGCGTAGAAGAAGGGATCTATATGCAACATTGATTTCCTTACATACCCCAGTAGAATTGTGTAGCTAAGCACAAGAAAAGAGCATTGAAGGAAATGGATACTTGCATGCTGGAGGCTAAGTATTTATATACTAATATATGGGATGAAGCCATAAATTGTGATGCATATGTTTAGAACTTATTTCCACACAAATCCTATAATGTCCCCAAAATTAAAAAAAAAACAATTATAGGTTAGTTAAATACTACCTATTCTGGACATTAATTCATCTTATGTGGAATATGTCGGTCGTTGTTTACTAAGTCTAAGTGTCGTAATCTATCCTTACCTTTCTATGTGTTTTCCTATGTAATTTTTGATATAATTATGCACTATGTTTATTTTACTTGAACTGATTTAAATGATTACTCTGCTAGTGATCACTATTTATCATACATGTTTGTATGCTCATTCAGTTGTATCTCACTTCCTGGTTATATGTTTTGTTATTTTTTTATCAATTCAATTATGGAAAGTTCTAAATCACCTTTAACTGTCAAGGGGTGGATTGCAGGATTTGTATCCCTTATGGGACCACTTGGAGAGGTAACTGGTTCTACGTGCTGTTACGAGGTTTACTTAGTTCATGTTTGAACTAATGCAAACTTCTCCTTTTTTGTAGGTTCATTAGATGGACGAATGTAGTTACGACAGCTAAATGTTACGTCCTCCAACATGCTATCCATGCTACACTATCCTATTCCTATCAAAGAAAAAAGGACTAAAGTCCTGGCCTAACTATTCCTACTGATATTGTTTACGCGGAGTCGGGGTTGTAAGGCCTGAATCTGTATGTTTGAAATTATTATTGTGGATTGAGACAATGATAAATTTTATCCCTTTGCTATGTATTTATAACGTAAAAATTAAATTGTGTAAAGCCTAAGGTTATAGGCTTAAGCCATAAGACTTGACAAACCTTATATTAAACTTTGTAAATACTATGGTTTATGTGGAAAACCCTTCATGGCATATTCCATATTCCATGAAACTATGGCTTAACTATGCTAATGATGGTTTTGATGGAGGTTTAATGAAAAATCACAAATTTTTGGGTTCGAACTATATGGATGTGGGTAAAAATCACGTCGATGGTGGGAGACAGGATGGCGCAACTAAGACTCCTTGGGATGGGGAAAAATGAGCCCTAAGCTCTGGTCTATTGTTGTTTGGGATTCATTTGACTCTATTGTTGGTTTTCTGCATGGTTTGGAACTTGGGGTTCATCACTGCATGGAGTAACAGGCTCACTCTCCGCTGGAAGGTATGATGTCGGTCTGGTTTTGTAATGTTGTATTATTGTTTTCTTCGGGTTGAGGATTTAGCATACTTATAATGGTGCTCTTTTTGAAATGCAAGTGAGAGGGTGGACTCCATCCATGTCTTGTTGGTGTTTAACAAGACTCTGTACAATACCCTTCCATGGGTAATAAATATGATAGCTTAGGCATTTTACCTATGCGTGTAATGATTAGCAGATCTTTGAGCTCTGTGTTGAAATGGTTAATGTTGTAAATATTTGGTTATGGGTTTGACTATATGGGTCCCTTGGGATAATGGGAATTCAAGGAGGCATTGTAAATATTATTTTGATGTCGGTTTAAGTGTGGAGACTTTGACCCATTTTTTTCTAGACAAAGACTCAGCTTTGTAATCGTTTTTGGATTTGGTATCTTAAAAGCGTGGTTTGATAATTTAATGGAGAGCTCTACGTTATGGTTTTAAATGATGTGTTAAATTAAGGCAGTGCCATTGCTTTCAATGGCACCCTATCGAATCGTGACTGTACGTTTTTTACTTGTAAACATTTATTGCTGTGAGATATATGGTTGATTTAACATGCCTGGTGTTTATTATAGCTATGAACCTTAGCTTGGCATACGGTTGTATAAATTTGTAAATGACGTGGCTATAACAATTTTAACAGTGGGGTTTGAATGAATTCTTTTGGCATTTAAAATGGTTTTGGTTTTATTTTTAATGTTGATTACGGTGGGGATTTACCTCTCAGCCATTAGCCTTAATATGGAAACGTAATATGTATATTTTGTTGTTTTATTTAATGTAAAACCATGACAGAGTAGTGATTTCAATTATGGTTTTAAAGCTAGGGTTTATAGCTGAGATTTTAATAGCTATGATTCAACCCTCATGCAAATATGCATCCTTCTAGGTGCAAAACCAACCAACAAAACCTAGTATACATGGGTTCCAACTCTGTCGACACTCGACTCATCATGATCTCCCTCAGCACTGGCCTAGATAGGTTTTACCCCGTTTGGCAAGACCCATGAAGTAGATGAAGTCTCACTTGAGATGTTCAAGGGAGGGATGACGGAAGCAAGTTTTCATAGAATAGAAGAGGACTATGGGAATCGACAATGCATTACCTTATCTACCAGATCTAACCAGTTACTTAATCGTCCATAGAACAATTCACATCATTCATTTATTGCAGTAATAATTGCATCATATAACCAAAGTAACCATAGTGTTTTCACAAACAGATCTAAGATTAAGATAACATTATTCATAAATAGTAAACATTGCAACATAGATCCATGTCACAGATTTAGTTCACCTTAATCATTGGGTTTGCATAATAGGGAAAAAGAAAGAGATAAAAAATGACAATAGAACAACAATTCAGATCAGCCTCCTTCTTATCATATTATCTCTGCGCAATCAATCATGGATTCAAAACATACAATAATTCAACTAAGATTCAAGCTTTCAATCCACACTCTACAACTTGATACTCACATTTAAAATGCTTCTTCTACTTATAGGCTTGCACCTTTACATTAATGGTCCACTTGGAAAATTTTCTAACTAATTCTTAACTTACTCTACCAACTAATGACCAATATCCACACAATATGGTCAAAAAGTACAAAAAGTGACACAAAATAACCAAAACTAGTCTATCTTTCGCCTTGCATGCCATATTTTCCTTGTGCACTATCTTCTGAGCTTTCATAAAATCTGCGATGCTGTACAACTAACTTACCCCAAACCCTTTCCAACAGGCCCCCAACACAATGTTAGATTTTTATCATTTAAGCAATATGATCTTAGGATGTTATCTAAAAGAATAACATGTAAAACAATCAATAACAAGATAAAATAGACACAAATATTTTCCTCGGGGAAACCATAAAGGATAAAACCACACAACTTCCTCAGAGATAAAATGAGCACCAATGGAAGCAGTAAAACCCAAAGACAGAAAAGATGATCTCCACCATTTGTTCTCTCTCTTATTCCAACTCCTTCTCTCTCACTCATGTGCTACAACTGAGTGTGAGTGTCTATGTGATAAATAGAGAGGCTCAGTCTCTATTTATACTAGTTTTCGACTTGACAATATCTTACCATGGCGGACTTCTCTAAGAGATTCTAATAACCCTAGTTCCCCATAACTGTGGGGACATTAACCCATGATCAACAAGGAGGGTTAACCTATATGACTTTACATGAGTTGTTTACATTAATAACTCTCCTGATAGGAACATTGGGGACCAATCAAATACAATATATGAAATACATAAGTGAATACATTCCAAAGTTACAAATACATCAACACTCCCTCTTAACTAGGAAGGTATTCTCTTGACACAATTCATCAGCACAAGTCTTCTTCTTTGAATCATCATAAAAAATGGATCATCACTGGATTATCATCAAAGTTGGATCATCACTGGATGATCATCAAAGCTGGATCATCACTGGATCATAATCAAAGTTGGATCATCACTAGATCATCACCATCATCACTGCTTCCGCTATCTTGATCAAATGGTGCTATCTCTCAATTCTACTCGTCACAGGAAGTTCTATAGATCCAACCCTTTTTCATGTTGGTTGTAGGCCTAGATTCCATGCAGGTATTCATCTTCTTCAAAACTTATATCTAACCATGGGAGGAACACATCCCGCAACCATGTTAGAAAGGCCCACGAGGACTTCACTTAGTGAATCTCTCACATAGCACGTGCGATCATGGGATATTAAAGAATACCCTTAATTTCCATAGATATTGACCCAAACTCTTTTTGTTGAAACCCCCTCCCAATACTTAAAACCTCCTCCCCACCCCTTTTTATACCTCAATCCTATAAACCACCCTACCCACCCCCACCTTAAACCCCTCATCCCCCTTGAATACCTGCAATATATTGGTTCAATTTTTGATAATTTTAAAACCCACAATATGAACTAACGTGATAGGATATTGGTCAACAAGTGAAGCCCCTGTGGAAAGGCCCTCCCAGCACTCACATCTAACTATGGGAGGAACACATCCTGCAACCATGTAAAAAAGGCCCAGCACTCACATATGACCATGGGAGGAACACATCCTGCAACCATGTCAGAATGGCCCAACACTTATATTCGACCATGGGAGGAACACATCCCACAACCATGTCAGAAAGGTTCAGCACTTATATCCAACCATGGGAGGAACACATCCCACAACCATGTCAGAAAGGATCAGCACTTATATCTAACCATCGGAGGAACACATCCTAAAACCATGTCAGAAAGGCTCTGCACTTATATCTGATCATGTGAGGAACACATCTCACAACCATGTCAGAAGGGATCTGCACTTACATCTAACCATGGGAGGAACACATCCCAAAACCATGTCAGAAGGGATTTGCACTTACATCATACCATGGGAGGAACACTTCCTGTAACCATGTCAGAAGGGATCTGCACTTACATATGACCATGGGAGGAACACATCCCACAACCATGTCGGAAGGGCTCTGCACTTACATCTGACCATGGGAGGAACACATCCCAGAACCATGTCAGAAGGGCTCTGCACTTACATCTAACCATGTGGGGAACACATCCCACATCCATGTCAAAAGGGCTTTTCAATTACATCTAACCATGTGGGGAACTCATCCCACATCCCTATCAGAAGGGCTCAGCACTTATATCTGACCATGGGAGGCCTAGCCTTCCACCATGTCAAAAAGGATCACAGACTCATCACTTCCCCTTGGAAGGAACCTCAATATGGAGAAGACCAAGCTTCTCCTTGAAGTACTCAAAATTCACTCTAGCTAATGGCTTGGTCAACACATATGCTATATGTTTGTTCTTCGCAACATACTGGAGCTTCACTGCTCCACTCTGCACCGTATCCTTGATATAGTGGTATTTGATCTCGATATGCTTCTACTTGTCATGGAACACTGATTTCTCTGACAAATTCACACAAATATGTTTGTCGCAATATATACAAGTAGCATCGAACTGGAGATCAAAGAAATCAGATAGTAGCTTCCTCAGCCACACTGCCTCACAACTAGCTAAACAAGCTATGACATACTCTACTTCAGCTATACTCAGTGCCATACAGGACTACTTCCTGCTAAACCAAGAGATCACACTTGATCCCATATTGAAGCAACACCCCGAACTTCTCTTCCTATCAATGGCACTTCCTGCCCAATTTGAATCAACATAAACTTCTAGGTTAATCTTCTGATTGGCCTCATACTTGAGCCCATAATCAACTGTACCGTTCAGGTACCTCAGAATATTCTTTGCAACCATTAGGTGAACATGTCTCAGATCCATCAAGAACTAGCTCAATGTGTTCACAGCAAAGAAAATATTTGGTCTCGTATTCGTCAGGTACATCAAGGACCCAATCATCTGATGATACATCCCTTCTCTTCCCAACTCCTTCGATTCCAGCCTTTGATATCACCAAGTTGGGAATTATTTCTTCGACAGCCATGCGAGGTGAAATAATGACGCTCACAGGTAGAGTTTTATACACATAAAAAACTATATGGAATCAACCGACTCTGATGAAGCATCACTCAATAGATTCAGGTTCAATGCCATAGGTGTGGTCATGGCCTTGCAACCCATCATCCCGAACCTCTTTAGGATCTCTACTACATACTTCCCTTGTAATAGGGATATTCCATCTGCATTTTGCCACACCTCCATGCCTAGAAAGTAGTGCATGATATCCAAGTCCTTCATCTCGAACTCGGTAACAAGTCTCCTTCTTGAAACTTTAATGAGTTCTTCTTTTCTATTAGGAACAAGTCATCGACATCTAACATGAGCATGATCACTAGTATTCCACCTTCAACCTTGAAGTAAAGTTTGGAATCCACTTTACTCTCACTAAATCCTAGAGTCATCAATAATTTGTCCATCCTATCGTACCATGTTGAACCTCAAGATCTTCTACAGTCACTCCCTCTGAAGTGGAGCATCACTCTCCCTCTTCCTTTCATACTCTATGTATTGAAAATTTTTGTATTTGAGTGACAAGTAGCTTCGTCTGCAACTATTATTCTATGTATCCATCTAGGGTCATTGGATACCAAGATCCTCTATCTTTAAAACATTCTTCTCGCACCCATCTGTGAGCTTGTCATATTCTATAGGATTTCATCTTCAACCTTGTAGCAAAGGTTAAGACCTTCATCACTCTAGGTGATCTTCAAGCTCCTCATGTATGTGCTATCCCATGGGTGTCTTCTGAGCTCGTACAAGGACTTCTTTAATTTACACACATGATTTTTCCTACCATGTGTCTTAACTTCTAGTGGTTGCAAATGTCTCTTGGTAGTCTATGCCTTCTTTCTATGAGAGGCCTCGTGATACGAATATTTCCTTGTATCCCATGATTTTGTCGTCTACTGCATGTTAGATCTTGCCGATCCATATGGAAGATACTATGGACTTCCCTTTAGGTCTTCAACATCGCATTCTCATCATCATTATTCATTTTGGATTATTATAGTGAAGCTTGAACTGTCATCACTTGTTCTTCGGAACAAGTATCATCCTTCTTTTCTTGTAGGCGATTTTACGCGATCTTTCCTACAAGTCAAATGCACCATTTGTATGGTTAAAATCATTTCATAAGGCATATTCATAATGGAAAATTCTTATGCATAAAGATATAATCATTCAACTATTTTAGCCAATACAACATTCATCCATATCTCACAAGAACCTTTTAGATGCCTTCCATCTCTACCAAGACATCATTGAGATTGTGTACTAATCCAATATGTCAGCAAAGAGGTTTCATTCTAGATAAGTAGCAATGGAGAGTTCTATAGCACCATGAGATACTTACCCATCACATGGATATTAGTACTATACTGCCATTAATGCTAACATTCTATCATGCATAACACATAAACTGAATATAAACAAATCTGTAACAGAACAATATCATGAAATGACAATTGAATACTTATATTTATTTGTTTTGTGGGTAGACTCCTTCTTGAGCCTTCCACTTCATCATCTTCTTCATTCATGACATCATCATTTCTTATCCAAATGCTTAATATGGATAAGAGGTTCTTCAATAACTGAGTTCTTCATATTCTTCATTGCTTAAGGGATCATCTTTGAATCGTGAGCACTTGATCTTCAGTTGGTCCCATATTATTTTCTCTTATTATTAGTCGAGCTTCATATTGTGTGTGCTCTTCCCACAGTCTATTGAAGGTAGTCACTTACTTCTAGCACACATTCCTTTAATGAATGAGTCTCATGATCCTAGGAGGCCATTCAAGGTGGTTATCACAATTTCTGCATTCTCTACTTCTTCATCCACTGCTTCAAGTTGTTCTTTGATTTGAGAGACCCTTGACCGTATGGTCTCTGTATTCTAGATCTTTACATTCTTCAACTGGTTTCTCAAAGTCATCTTCTGATTTATGTTCTTCCATTAAAATATCTTGGTCAAGGAATCAAACATTTTTTTAGGTGTCTTTAGGGAAGACACCTGTGGTATAAGGTGATCCTTGATTGAATCAGCAAGTATCCTCTTGACCAAGTTCTTCTTGTCTAAGGCTTTAGCCTCATCTCCCTCTGGAACTGGAACCTCTCCACTTATGTAGGTGTCCAATTCATTTTCTTCAAGAACCAGTGAAATTCTATACTTCCATGTTTGGAATTTTTTATCTTCACAAAGCTTGTCATCAAGATGATTGGATAGGTCGTTTTGAAATGAGAACCTCAAATGTAAATAGCAAAAAATTAGATCTTACCGATTTGAGGTGCCTGTCCTCGTTCCGGATCTGGATGATCTAGGGTTTGTTAGAGAAACCCTAATTTTCAAAACTTGGAATCTTTTAGATATGATTGGATAGAAATATGGGCCTCTTCAAGATGAGCTATCCAATGTACTCTTTTTCTGAAAACAGTGGAGGGAAGCTCTTAGAACAAGAAGCCCTAGTTTTCCAATTTCCTCTACAGAAATTCCTGATATTGTTTCTACATTATCTCCAAAATTACTGATCCTCTATGTCTGAAATTTTGTACTTAGGTATCCTCATCTGTCCTCTTTCCAACACCATAGTTTTGTGTAGAATTGGTTTCACCAATTGGCACTTATGATAGTTTTCCCAAGGTGACGTATTTCAGGATTGTTCAACATAGCGAACTTGTACGAACTTCCACACGTCCCCTTTTCATCATCAGGGTCTAAAAATTTTACCAAAAAAAACACAGTCCATTCCCTATCTGGAAAATCTTGATAAATTTCATTTGCACCTTTGTATCCTGAGATATAGCAATTCTCCCTAGGTAACCTAGTTAGGGATGAATTGTGGAAGAGACTGGAACCATGATTTGGAGGAATCATATCTCCCATAATATAGTGAATCTGAGGTTAAAATTTTTACACAGGGTACATGAGGATGTTATCTTCGGTCTACAAAACGTTTGGCCCCTAACACTTCTTGAATCCTGAGATATAGCGAATGTACCAAAACTAACAATTTTAGTATTTTAGGGTTTTTCAGGCTCGGGGTCAAACTGGGGTTTGACTTTTTTGAAGTTTTATTCAACCAAAAACTTTGAACTTGGTCTCTAAACTTCTATTTTGATGAGGATAAAAATCCTATGCTAGGCTCACTCAAAAACTCCTCTTCTATAAAAAGCCCTAATTTCCCACACCAAAAACTGAAAATGCCTGGAATCAAATTCTGCTTCGACAGAAAGATGTGCCCTTCAATGAAGAGTTATCCTAGCCTCATTTTGCTGACGAATTGTGTAGAGAGACCCAAAAATTAAGAATCCTTAGCTTCTGCAGCTGTACAGAGTCTTCTTCTCAGGTTAGCTCTGATACCATGTTATATTTTTATCATTTAAGCAATATGATCTTAGGATCTTATCTGATAGAATAACATGCACAATAATCAATCACAAGAGATAATAGACACAAACATTTTCCTCAAGGAAACCATAAAGGAGAAAATCCCGCAACTTCCTCAGAGATAGAATGAGTACCAATGACAACAGTAAAACCCAAAGATAGAAAAGATGATCTTCACCAATTATTCTCTATCTTATCCCAACTCCTTCTCTCTCACTCATGCGCTATGGTGAGAATAATTATTTGCTTACACAAATAATATTACCAAAAGACTTGGAATATTAAATAAGGTATAATAAATTATAAATTGATGATAGAATAGATATGATGATAGATTACAAAGTGAGTGCCATATATATATTAATCATAAAGACACTTTGGATACTATCCATGAAAGGATGCGTCATTTTAGAATTGTTTACTAATAACTATTTATTAATTATTAATTATTAATATCAATATGTATTAATATTAATAATTAATATTGATTTTAATAGTTATTATTAATTATATAATAGTTATTTAATTATTATTTTATGTTCGTTACATTGCATTCCCATTAAGGGAATCTTTGTCCTCAAAGATGTATTGGACATTAATATCTCATTTATTTTAATCTGTCGTCTTGGAATTCTTTCCCTTTTGTATTTGCGACATTTGAGGAGATGAGTCGATATGAATTACAAATTCCCCAGGTGAATTGTCGCATCGTATTTGCTGTGGTCCATCCCAGATCTATTTTTATTGGAGTTCTGAGATCTTTTTGTGGGACAATTCATCTCAATTGTTTCTTGGTATGTCGATATTTTCGCATGTCCACATAAGTCTTTTGTGAATATTCATTTTGACCCTATCATTGGTCAAAATGATGATTATAATTAGGATGTCTGTAAGGTGTAGGCGTTGTTTGTTCTTCTTTCTTTTCGGATACAGTGAGGACTGTCTTCATTCCTTGGTTTGATCTTTTGATGCATTTTCCTGGATTGTGCTTCTTGGTTCTCCAGTAGATTGTTTGTGATTCTGAATCTTTTTTATTCTTTCCTCTTGCGATTTTTTTTAAATTTCTAACTCCTTGATCTGATTCTGTAGTTCCTAATTACGATTATTTAGACACTGGTTTTCTTTTTGCTTTTCCAGTATTTTTCCTTTGAAGTCTTCACCGTAGTGTTCCTTCTTACTACTATTTTTTTATTTTTTTTATTTTTGTAATTAGGGTTTTGTTATGATTTCTTAATCTGAAAATTTCTTCAGAACTGTTGGATATTGTTTTATTACTCTTTGTGATCTCCAACTTGTGTTCCTTTTTAGAGTCGTTTTATTTTTGTTGAAGAAATTTTATCTGTTGTCGATACTAGTCGATCACTGATTCTTGATCTTCTACTTTCTGTCGTATGTGCGTCAGTTTTTCATCTCTATCGTTAATGATTTTGTTCAAGCGTTTTATTCTTGCTTCTTAACCAATTATTTCTTTCTTTATATCTTGATTTTTTTGTCTCTGATTGAGATCATTTTCATCTTTTAATTTCTTAATTTGGGTCGACAATTTTTCTATATGATTGTTCTGATCAGAAATTTTCTGTTCCTTGTGCTCTTTTTGCATTCTATGTAATTTAATCAAAATTTCTGATTTCATAATTATGTCCCATAACTCTTCATTATCTCTCTGATAACACTTTAGCTTGGCTTCTAATTTCTCTATTTGTACTTGCACACCAACTTCCATGGTCTTGACTCCTTCGATGATAGATGGTCTTCCTTTGGTTTCTTCTGTGATAGATAGACTTCGACTTTTCGACGATAAAGGGATTGGTCTTCTTCGTTAGGTTAAATAACCTCTTTTTTTTCCAAAAATAATATTATAAACAATAATTATTATAATTTTTTTTATACTAATAATTATTAATTAATATTATTATACTAATGTTTTATAAACTATATATATAGTTTAATATATAGTTTTTTTTAATAATAATTAATTATTGTATTAATTATTATATAATAAAGATCTTTATATTCTCTTAAGTTTTGTAAAATGTGAGTAGATTGAGTGGTTGGGAGGAATGAGTGTTACATTCCCCACCTAAGTTCAAATGTCACTTTCTCTTTACTAGTAATTATTTTGCACTTTTATTCAAACCCAAACTCACTTATTAAGAAACCATGTGTGGTTTCACTTTTACCCCTTCTTTTTTTTGTTTGACTTTTTTTTTTGGGGGGGGGGTTACTTTTACCTATTATTTTTTTAAGGACAAGGTCCTATTTTTTAGGGAAGCCCTAGAATCTTGAATAGTAACTTCACTCTGATACCACTTGAAGTGAATAATTATTCACTTACACAAATAATATTACCAAAAGACTTGGAATACTAAATAAGCCATAATAAATTATAAATTGATGATAGAATAGATATGATGATAGATTACAAAGTGAGTTCCATATATATTCTGATCATAAAGGCACTTTGGATACTATCCATGAAAGGATCCGTCATTTTAGAATTGTTTACTAATAACTATTTATTAATTATTAATTATTAATATCAATATGTATTAATATTAATAATTAATATTGATTTTAATAGTTATTATTAATTATATAATAGTTATTTAAATATTATTTTATGTTTGTTACACGCTACAACTGAGTGTGAGTGTCTATGTGATAAATAGAGAGGCACACTCTCTATTTATACTAGTTTTCGACTTGACAATAACTTTCCAGGGATAACTTCTGTAGGAGAGTCTAATAACCTTAGTGCCCCACAACTGCAGGGACTTTAACCCCTAATCAACAACGAGGGTTAACCTCTATGACTTTACATGACCTTTTTACATTAATGATTCTACAGATAGGAACATCCAGGACCAATAAAATACAATATATCAAATACATAAGTGTATACATTCCGAAGTTACAAATAAATCAACACACAATCTTCTGGCTCACCCTCGAGCCACATCAATTGTACATGGTGTATTCATTGGTTTTGATATTGAAGTCTTCATACTATTGCCTAATCTATGCTACCTATGTTTTGATCTTCTCANTCTTCTGGCTCCCCCTCGAGCCACATCAATTGTACATGGTGTATTCATTGGTTTTGATATTGAAGTCTTCATACTATTGCCTAATCTATGCTACCTATGTTTTGATCTTCTCAGCAAGTTCCTAACTTTTGAGCAAATCTTGATTTATCGAGTGCTCTACCAGCTTTGCATTCACTTCTTTCTTCCCCTCCTATGCAGCTTGTAGCACATCGACCACTTTTACTGACAATTGGGATTTAATTTCTTGGAACTCATCGAGTTGGTAATTGCACTTTCACTGCCTTTGTTGCACCTTTTCAATGTGTTTTCATAGCTCCCTTAACTCTGGTGACCATGTAATATGGATAATTGGTGTCGTTGTCCTCAATTTCGTCTTCAATGTTGCCAATTGTCCCTTAGCTTCCTGCAACTACTTTGTCAGTTTCTCTAGTTGTTCATCGTGGATGACACTACCCAAAATTTTTGTCATCACCTCAACAATACTTTTGGCATCCTAATCCATTTCTTCAAACTATGCTGCAATCTCCTCAATGGCACCCTTCCATTCCATGACTTGCTCTGGTGGTGTGTATGGGTAGATCAAAGTGTTTAGATGGATGTTGTCCTATTGCAGCTGGGCGATAACCTCCCCAATTTTTTTTCCCTTTGCTATAAAATTCAACTCTGCAGTGCTTTCAAAGATGTGCTGACAAGACTCCATAACAACCTCTTCCACTTCTTCACGACTAGAAAAAAGTTGCACCTTTTGAATAACAAGGTGGTCAGTTTCTTTCTTCATCTCTATTATTTCTTCTATGGTCTTTGTATTTAGCTCCTCTTGTGCTTGCTTCAATGCTGCAATTTCTTGCCCTTTGTCGGCCCTCAATGTTTCCTTAGTACATTTAAATTCCTCTACCTCTTTTCATAGTGCATCCTCTTCTTCTTGCGACCACAAGTACTGGTCACTGAGGTCCTTCTATTGATCGACCAACTCTTGGTTGGTGACCCGCTGCATTTGTACTAAGGTCTAGTTAAACCATTTATTGATATCCACCACAATGTTTTGCAGCTTCTGCAATGAGGAATTCACGTCCTCTCGTCTAACATCAATCGCAGTCAGGGAAATCTAAATATTCCTAACCCGTGTCTCGGTGCTAATTGACACCGAGTGCTACACAGCGGCAGTATCTAGAGCTCTTCTTAAAAAAACCTTATAAGTTGAATCTAAGTTGGTTCTTACCTCAACAAATTCTTAATGGGTATACTACCTCATCTCTTTTTCTGCGGTATTAGATGTAACAGTGACGGTCTTAATAAGCCATTGTAGCTTTCCCTCCATCGCTAATCTAGTTCTATTGCTCACCTACTGCTCCAGGCGCTGCTTCATCCTTATTTCTGCAAGGATGCAGGTTGCTTCTAGATCGATAGGAGTCACCATCGATGATTCTTCATTAGATTCATGCTCACTTTTCTCTTTGTGGACTAGATCCTCAAGAGCATCTGTCGGTGGTCCCGTTGATATTTATTTTGCACTGACTGGTTCACTCCATTTTACGGCCCAATCCTGGACTTGCGCTTCCAGTTCTACATCTGTCACTTTGTAGGGCATCGAGAGCCATTATTTTTTAGGGTTGTGTCGTGCATGGATATGAATGGGGTGTGACCCAATGGTGAACCGCACAATCATCTGGTACTTGACTATAGCTTCTTTCGATAGATGGGGACATTTTACCACTACTGCCTACAGTGCCTCCCAGTAAATCCAAAAGTGGATCGTGCAATCGTCTAGTCAAGTAGGCTCCTCGACCCACTAGATATTTTGATACCGTGTGCCCTTGCACACTTTAACTGCTTCCAATTCCATGCCCTAGTAATCCACCAGCTCTATCCAAACCACTAGTGCAATTAGGATCAAGAGCCAACTATATGTGAAAGGTCGCTCTTTGGCCTGAACTGCTATTGCATCCTCTATTAACTGGTTTAGTAAGAATAGTTCCCAGTTCATTTTCACTCCTTCAGTGCATTGTTCTGCACACACAATCACACTTGAAGTGCACTAGATGGGGTGATTCTTCTGTACAATCTTGCTGGCGAGAATGGGTGCACCAATTCATACTGTGCGGTCATTGAAGCTATCGTTTATGTAGGCCCTTCTGTCGCATTTCAAGTCAAACTTTCATTTCAACCTTGAAACAAGTCGCTTATCATTATCGCTTGCTCTGAAGTTTTATGATCGGTCTGGCCCATCCTTTGGCAACCCCATGCTCTTTGAGATTAAGTCCACTGTGAGTGGAACTAGTTTATGCAACCACAACGTCCCGTCATGGTAGCGAGTCAAGGGCTGCTTGACATAGGAATTTTCCTCATTCAACTACCCAAAGTGGGGCATGTTGATTAATACTATCAACCTAGCTTTATCTAACCCTTGCACCCATGCCTCTGGGATGCGCACTATGGGTCCACCGGAGACCGAAGGAAAAGATTCATCAGGCTCATTGGCTATGTCCCACAACACCAATAGGTCATGGTCGTTATACTTTATCTTCATCAATGTTGGTACATTGTTTATCTTGCACAACATCCCCCTCGACAGCGATGACATCCTCGACTGATACTTTTGTTTTTTTGTTAGCCTCCAAGGTTGTGCACCAAGTCAGGTCGGAGCGATGTAACTTGGAATGTCATTAATGGATACACCTATCCGTGCGGTAGACTCTACATCCCCAGATATTGATGGCCCCATACACAAAATTCCCTCTCCTTGTGCCTTAATGGATGTCCACATATGCCTCTTATGTGGTGTCAAAGGGTTCAACTTTTGGCCCTTCCGCTTCCTCTATGGAACAGATGACGACCCGACTGACATACTGATGATTTCTTTAGTAATTTTTACTGGTTCAATCAGTGAGTCCCTCTCACTTGATATTTCTACTATGTCTACGATGCTCTTCATGGTGCGACAAACACCCTCTTCCTCACTCCACAACTCAAAAAATTCACTCAGTCGCTATGGATTTCAGATCTACGCAACAATTCTTACAGCTTAACCTACCACAGTGGTGTTTTCAACCCATGTTGAGCACCTTCTTATAGCATTAGGGATATCCATCCTCATCATTACCAAATCAAACCTGGCCATCATGACCAAATCCATCATTGATGACCTGAATCTGCCATTGATCCTATCAAGTTAACGTTCATATTGGCCATAAATGTGTGTAACTTCAACAAGCATCACTGCTTAATGGCTTTAACTGTTCTTCATTTATTTCATATTTACTTTACTACAGAGCTTCCTGAATATGCTACTGACTCCTACACTTGCACAACCACTTCCTCCTGGCGTGCTCTCCTTTCCTACCCATCCTTCCTATTTATCTCTTCTCTTCCTTATTTATTTATTTATTTGAGTGTGCAGTTCCACATGCACAATGTTATTCTAGCCCTGTCCTATAGGGATTCAGTCGGCTACCATTCACCAGTTTTGGAAGCATCGCTCCATCGAATTGTTGTAGTTGAACTCCCCCCCTAGAAGTAATAGAATCAACAATATATCGACCTAGACAGTACATCTATAATTTACCTGGATGCTTCATGAACTTGCTGTCATATAGCAGCACCAAATATCCTTGCTGAAACTATTTTTTCTTTATTTGGAGATCATGCCAATCTTTCTCAACGCACTAATGGAAACTTGCGATGAGATAGTCTTCTTCAAGTTGTATCAACTATGCTATGTGATCCTCTAGCACTGCTTCATCATACATGCCCATCACTGCTGCAATGCACATACTAGGAAAAATGTACTCCATAGGCATGAATGCCTCATGCCCTATACCAATTTAAACGGTGTCTTTCCCATCAATATCTTACAAGCGGTGCGATATGCCAACAATACAACTGGAAATTTAAATCTCAGTCATCTTGGTTAGTGGTACATACCTTTTTAAGTGCATGCTCCAATATCTTGTCGAAGGATTCTACTATTCCATTTGACTGAAGATGATATGGGGTACTTTTCTCATGTTGTATATGCAATTATTCTGTCAGTGCACTTACTGTGTGATTGATGAAATGACTACCTTGGTCACTCATCAGTATCCTTGGGCATCCAAACCATGTCACAATATTATCAAATAGGAATCTTGATGGTGTCGCAATGGTGCAATCCATGACTGGTGTAGCCTCCGCCCACCTTGCCAAGTAGTATGTTGTTGTGATTATGTAGCGCGCACCATTTCTCTTCCCAAGTGAGTTTATTGGACCCAAAAAATTCATATCCCATTTATCAAATGACTGCAATGTTACTTGCGGTACTAGCGGCATATCATCTCGTCGTGATGGTTTTCCAATGCGTTGATAGACATCTCAGGTCCACGCATAATCTATCGCATCATTATGTAAAGTGGGCCACCAAATCCTAGCATGAAGCACCTTCCATGTAGTAGCACGACCCCCATAGTGTCCCCCAGTGACTCCCACATCGACATTCTCTAATATCTATCCTTATTCATGTGGTAGGACACAACGACGCAAAATTTCATCGGATCCAAGCTTGTATAACTACCTAGAAATAAAATGGAAGTCCAAGGCCTTAACTACCAACTGCTTCTTTTGACTTGTTGAAAATTCTTTTGGTGCTACTCCTGTCTCAAAAAACAAGATTATTTGGTCATAATAATCATCTGTTATATTGACTCTGAACAACTACGCATTCGAAAATCCTTCATAAATGTTTGTTGGTTCTTCTCCTGTCTTAATCCGGGATAAATGATCAGGGCCAGGAATGAATCGACCTACCTTCACAATTATTTCAAAATTAATCTCTTGAAAGAGAAGTAACCAATGACATATATTCCCCCCCAACACAGGCTTATTGACTAGGTATTTGAAAGTAGAATGGTTAGTAAACATCTTAAAATGACCGCCTAAAAGTTAATGCCTAAATTTTTGTATCACATATACCATCGTTAGACCTTGTCTCTCAGTGGTCATATAATTTTTCTTAGCAAATGACAACTTCTGACTAGCAAACGAAATCTAGTGATCAAGATCTCCTTCACCTGGTGCGCACAAGTACTACTCGCAGTGCAACAGATGATTTATCGACATGGACATGGAACTCCTTGTTCTAGTTTGGGAATACCAGTAAGGGCATCGAAGCCATCTTGGCCTTCAGGGTGTCAAAGCTTTCTTGACATTCTAGATTCCATACAAATGCATCATCTTTCTTCAATAGTTTCTCCATAGGGGAAGTAATCATAGCATATCCTCTAATGAATTTGCAATAATACCCAATGTTCCCCAGTGTCGGCCTAAGCATATTCACATTTTTCAATGATGGAAAGCTCAAAATAAGATCTATCTTTGCAAGGTAAACCAACAATCCTTTCTTACAAAAAATGTGACCCAGGAATATGCCAAAAGGTGCGCAGAAAATGCATTTATTGGAATTCATCGCGATCTGGTCTTTTCAACATCTTTCTAGCACCAGTTGTAGGTTTTCCAAATGATCCTTAATGATACCATACACTGTCGAATCATCCTTATAAACTTGTAGGAACTTCTGAATGAAATCCTTGAATGCAACGACAACAACCCAGGAAAATATTGCAGGTGCATTCTTCATCCCAAAGGGCATTATTGTGTATTGGAAACTGTTGGAATATAATCCATTGGGATTATATATTTTGTAAATAAATAAAGAAAACTGAATAGTTATGTAGGAAGCTGAAAAGGCTGGGCGGAAGGTGAAACACAACCGTCATATGCATTGTATAAATATATGCATTAGCAAGGGAATAATACGAAGCAGGAGTTATTACCTAACAGTGGTATCAAAGCTTGGCTATTTTCCATAACTCCTGCCTGCTGCATTTCAGTCCTGGCATTCTGCTTGCCAGTCCATTGCCAGACTGCCTGCTCTGTCAGTCTGCCAGTCGCATGCGTTTCTCCTGCCAACCTGCGTGCCCTCAATTTTACTACATTTTTCCTTTACATATGAATTATCGCTCATACATTTTATGTATACCTAACCCTAATTATTTAACAGTGTTCCATCTTCTGTCTAATACTTGTTCAATTGTCTCTGCGTAAACCTCAGTAGAAACTACCAAAACTCATCCAGTTTTCCACTCCTAAAATATTCTTCTACCACTGCGCACAGCTACCATTTACAAGAATCCTGGATTTGTCTCCACTCGATGCACACTGTTCCAAGTTTTCACATAGCCATAAAGAGATTTTTGTAATCACCACTGAGATTTATTGGAGATTAAAGTCGTATTGATGAGATTGAAGTCGTGCTAGAGATTGAAGTCGTATTGATGAGATTGAAGTCGTGTTGAAGATGGATTAATGTTGGAGTTGTCTACGAGATGCCCTCTTATCTTCGTTGATGATTTATGTATTGATCATAATAGAAACGAATACATTGCATGAGAATTTTTCCCCGTTCATGTAATTGTGAGAGCTGTGACTGCTTTGAAGACTGTTCTCTTCAACTGCGTGAAGACCAATGTGAATACCAGCGTTGGAGGAGTCGTGGGGGCTGCCTGCGTGAAGACTGTTCTCTGCAAGAACGTGGAGGTAAATATGTGATGAGTATCTATGTGGAGACTGCTCTCTTCAAGATCCTGTGAGTTTTCTGAATACCGATTGCTGCAGTGAAGATTCACGCCTTTCTGAAACTGTGTGAAGGTAAAAAGTTGCATATTTTTGTTGTGTTGGAGACTGCATAAAACCTAAATTTACCCTAGATTTTGCGTGAAGACTGCGTTGATATCTGCGTTGATATCTGCTTTGTGAAGACTGCGTTGATACCCAACGTGTGATTCCATCAGTGGTGATTTGTGCAAACATATATGTTGTTGTGTAAAAGAGTTTCTTCTTCCTGAACTATTGCGATAGAAGCTGCAAAATTTTGAATGTGTGTAAATATTCAGTAGTGTAAAATGCATAGAATGAGCTACTGCATCCTTCACCACACCTTTTGGATTGATCTCATTCCAACAAACTCCTCCAATTTGTGATTTGTGACTACCAAATCTGAAAGCTACGACCTGCGCATTGTCAAGCATGGAAACCCTAATTTTTTGTGTGAACTGTTCATGCTGATAAACTGCGACCATTTAGTGAAGATCATGTAAGCCCATGGAGTTTCATGCCTATGACCTGCTCCTGTGGAGTATCATGAAGTTGGAGATTCCTGTGAACTGAAGCTGCTTATATCCTCTCAAACGCCCGAAGGTGCATGTTGGATATATGAGACCATCAAGGACTGCGTGAAGCTTGAAGACACTGTGAATATTCAAGAGCGTGGAGAGTGTAAAAGTGTTAAGAACCCACTCTGCTACAATACATTGTATTAATATTGCATCTTTTCATAAGATGTTTTGAGTTGTTCATGTAATAGTACTCTAAAAGCAAATGATATAGAGTTGCAAAACTAAATATAAAGCAGCTGCAAGATTGTTTTGATAGGGCTGTAGAATTATTTGTATAGGCTGCAGAATCATATTGTAATCTGTAAAGAAGCAGGAATCTAAACCTGCATCCCATATCTTTTTCTAAGCATTCTGTAAGTTACAATTTCCATATTAGAGATGCACTCTTTGGCATCTATTATTGGTGCTGCCCTTTTTGGAAAAGACCAATCTAATGACCATCCAAAAGGAGAAAGCAGCAAGAGAGGCAGAGGAAAAAGAAACTTCAGCAAAAGATCAGAGTTGCAGTGCAAGCGTTGTGGAAAGACTAGACACACATCAGATCAGTGTTGGGCTTCATGGGACTCCATCAAAGACAAACATAACCAGAAGAAAGATGACAATAAAAACCAAGATGCTAGTAAATCTTCTGATTATGCTCATTGTATTGTTGCACATTATAATCTTGGAATTAATGAAATGACTTCACTTTCATCTTACAAAGATTGTTGGTTGCTTGATACTAGTGCAACATCACACATGACTTTTAGGAAAGACTGTTTTGAAGAACTTAATGAAACAATATATGGCATAGTTTACTTTGCAGATAAGTCAAGTCTTAAACCAAAGGGAATGGGCACCATTTGACTGAAGATTCCTGGATTCCCTGATTTCTTGTTGAAGAATGTTCTTTATCTTCCAGAGTTGCAGAGAAGCCTGTTGTCCTTGGTGGAGATTCGACAGCGAGGCCATTCCATCCACATGTTTGATGGAATCGTAGAAATAAGAAATTCCTCTAAAAACCAAGTCATCATGACTGGATACGAAGATGGGAAGCTGCTAAAGCTAAAGGGTTCATCTGCAAGAGTTCAGAACTATGCCTACCTCTCTCAGCATGGAGAAGGTAATTTGTCATCTAGTTCATTGTGGCATGCAAGATTTGGTCATCTAAATTATAACAGTCTTCGTTTGTTGATAAAGAATGGTGTATTTGGTTTGCCCACCATTCCCAAAGAGAAGAACAAATGTGATGCATGTATATTAGGGAAACATAGTAAGCTGCCATTCCATGAATCTAATTTCAGAGCAAGTAGGAAATTAGAATTAGTGCATTCTAATTTATGTGGCCCAATTCCAACTCCTTCTGCAAATGGGAATAAGTATTTTATGAAATTTTTTTATGACTACTCAAGAATGTGCTGGATTTACTGTTTAAAGACAAAATTAGAAGCATTTCAAACATTCAAATACTTTCATGCATTGATAGAAAAATAAGCACAATCAAAAATTGGTACACTTCGTATTGATAATGGGAAAGAATACACTTCAAATGCTTTTGAAGATTATCTTCACCAACATGGAATTGCACATCAAACTACCGTTCCCTACAATCCTTAACAAAATGGTGTAGCAGAAAGAATGAACAGAACCATAATGAATGTGGTTCGCTCAATGATGTTTTTCATGAATGTAAAACTAATGTTTTGGGGTGATGCAGTAAAATGTGCAGCCTATTTGAGAAACAGAAGTCCCTCAAATTCTCTTGATAACAAGACTCCACATGAAATGTGGTTTGGCCATCTCCCTTCAATTAGGCATCTCAGAGTTTTTGGTTCCACCTGTTATGCCTTGATTCCAAAGGAGAAAAGAAACAAGCTTGGTGCTCGAAGCATAAAATGTATTTTCCTGGGGTACGAAGAATACTCCAAGGCATACTGTCTGTATGATGAGGTAAACAAGAACTTTTTTATTTCCAGAGATGTCATTTTTCTTGAGACTAATAAAAATGACCAGTCCATTGAGAGACAGCTTGATCATTTGGAAAAATATCCTCATCCAAATACATATTCTGAAAATGAATATGAAATTCCAATCCTTGAAGGGGGGATTCCTATTTTGGATCAACCTTTGGAATTTCCATATGAAGCACCAACTCCCCCGCATGAAGAAGTTCCTGCTACTTCACCTGATTAAGAGATTCAACTGGATGATGTGATTGAGAGAATTGAAAGACTCTAAATCAATGATGAAGCACCACCAGCTGATCAACCAGGACCATCATGGAAGATTCCTAAATGGGCCACAAAGACACTTGAAAGTGTCCATCCGGATGAAGTTGGAAAGACGGGAACGAGAAGTTCAAAAAGACATGAAGATGGAGGAGAAGCAGATAATTCAGCTGATGACATGGATGTATCATTTGATTGTGACTTTAATTTATCTGCTAACTTTGAACCAACTTCCTTTGAAGAAGCTTCTACTCGAGTTGAGTGGAAAGAAGCTATGTAGAATGAGTATGATGCACTCATGAAGAATGGAACTTGGAAGCTGGTTGACCCTCCAGTTGGAACCAAACCAATTGGCTGCAAGTGGGTGTACAAGAACAAATACAGATCAGATGGCTCACTTGACAAACATAAAGAGAGGCTTGTAGCAAAAGTCTATGCACAGAAATAAGGAATTGACTATGAAGAAACATTTTCTCCTATAGCAAAATGGGCTACCATCCGTACCTTACTCTCTTTAGCTGCTCAAAAAGGGTGGAAAGTTCATCAAATGGATGTGAGGACTGCTTTCTTGAATGGAGACTTGAAAGAGAATGTCTTCATGTCTCAGCCAGAAGGCTTTGTTGTGAAAGTAAAAGAACAAAAGGTATGCAAGCTTGTCAAATCCTTGTATGGCCTAAAACAAGCACCTCGCACATGGTATGAAAAATTAACCGAGCATCGTTTGAAGTTAAATTTCAAACATTTTGATCTTGATGATGCAACACTGTTTATAAACAAAGTTGGAAGATATGTTGTGTATCTTGTGGTGTACGTAGATGATCTTTTGATGACAGGGAACAATGAGAGCTATATAGTATCCATAAATAAAGATTTGGAAAAGATCTTTGAAATGACAGATATGGGACATCTCCACTATTACTTAGGAATTGAAGTCACTCAACATCCTAAGTACATATTCCTATCTCAGAAAAAATATGTTGGAGAACTACTAAAAAAATTTTGCATGACAGAATGCAACCCTATCTCTACTCCAATGGAACAGAAAATGAAGCTCACATCAAGCGAAGGAAAAGAATTTGAGGATGCGACCAAGTATCGACAACTTGTAGGAAGTCTTATCTACCTTACAACAACTAGACCAGATATTTCTTATGTTGTTGGCATACTTTCAAGGTTCATGCATAAACCTTGTGAAGGACACTGGTTAGCTGCAAAAAGAGTTCTAAGATACTTGAAGGGGACTCAAGACATTGGACTCAAGTACTCTAAAGTGGATGACTTCAAACTTATTGGGTACTCAGACTCATATTTTGATGGCGATAAGGAGACAGGAGTATCAACTTCTGGATACACTATGAGTCTTGGATCAGAAGGTGTCTCATGGAGATCACGCAAACAGTCAGTTCCGGCAGATTCAACAACAGAAGCAGAATATGTGGCTGCAACTGAAGCAACAAAAGAAATAGTATGGCTCAGGAAGATACTTGAAGATTTGCAAGAAAAACAAGAGAACTCCACTCCATTTTTGATAGACAATACTTCTACAATCAATCTGGCTAAGAATCCCATATTCCATGATCGAACCAAACACATCAACACAAAGTATCATTTGATTCGACATCATGTAGAGGCCAAGATAGTCCATCTTTGACATTGTTCCACAAATGATCAAGTTGCAGACATCTTCACCAAAGTACTTGGACGAGAAAAGTTTGAGAGATTCAGAAACATGCTCGGACTTACTAACACCCCTTCGGATTAAGGGGGGGATTGTTGGAATATAATCCATCGAGATTATATATTTTGTAAATAAATAAAGAAAAATGAATAGTTATGTAGGAAGCTGAAAAGGCTGGGCGGAAGGTGAAACACAACCGTCATATGAATTGTATAAATATATGCATTAGCAAGGGAATAATACGAATCGGGAGTTATTACCTATCAGAAACAACCTCATTCAGTGACAAATGTTGTTTTATGTCGATATTCTTTTGTGATTCTTATCTAGTGATAGCCAAAAAATACAGCTGTAAAAGAATACATCTCCTGACCTCCTACTCCTTCAAGTACTTCATCTGTGAATGGTGTTGGAAATGGATCATGCATACATGCATCATTCAATTTTCTGAGGTTGACACAGATTCAAACTTCACTAGTTTCATTTCCTAGAACACCATAGGACTGATCCATTCTAATTCTTTGACTGGATTAATTATTCAAACATCCAACATTTTATCTAACTCAGCTTTAACCCTCTCGTATTATGGATTCAAGCGATACAGCATCTGCCTTACTGGGTTCATATTTGGTTTTAGCAGAATCTTCATCTTTCCCAAATCACCCAGTATTCCTTTCATTTCAGATAATTTGGTTGGAAACAAGTCTCGAAATTCATGCAGTAGATCCGTGATCTTTTCCATAGTCTCCTCATCCCAATAGTCCCCAACACTTGCAAATTTTGTGTCCTCCTTCGTCCCAATGTGAACATTTTGAATCTTCAAAGTTTGGCTGATGGGATCGGTCGGTATATCAAGCGCTATGACATCCCTACTTCCTTATTTTTTTGGAATATTGATATTCCATAGCTCATCATCATCCTCAAGTTCAAAAGACACATTGTAACATTCCATCTTTGAATGGAGGTGGAAATGCGCATGTGGATCCACGAGATATGAAACCGGCACTACTTTTAATACCACATCCCAGATGATCTGCAATGCATTATGGACATCAGGATTGGCATCTACAAAACTAAATGTATGAGAAAAGTGAACATTCAGCTCCTCCCAAGTGGTAATTTCTCTATGCAACTCCACTGATATATACCATAACCTTGGCATTTCGTCTAAGGTGTGAATAAAGGCATGGACCCATTCATCCTTTGGTCACGATTTCCACAAAGTTGTGCATTCCATAAGTTGACCGCTAGGGTCATTCTGCCCATCATACCTCCCAATGAGATATACTTTTGTGTCTTTGAATTGAACTTCCATCAATCGTCAACACTACGCCCATCCAGTAATTGAATTTTTATGAGTCGCCTACCAACGTGTTGGAGTAGCCTTCAGTTCTTTCTCCAACACCAAAAATCACTGCGGTTTTGATACCTTATCTTCAAAATCCATTAAGAATGAAAATAGCTCAAGTAGTCCTTCATAAATTGGGAATTCAACAATATCAGTCGCGACATGGCACAACAACTGTGTGATCAAACCACACTTCATGACTGACACCTCATGCATGCGATTTTGCCAGTTTTCTAACGCATTGTCGGAATAAGAATACGCAAAACTAGCGTTCTGCCACCCGAGTTCTCCTTTAGAAATTGGGTGGATGTAATCTTCACAAATGTTGTAACAATTATCCCATCCCTTGAAAACTTCATCTTTTACTGGTTCAATATATATTCGTCCTTCGGTTGGATCCATAGGAGCGATGATTCTGATGTCTTAATTCTCAAATGTCATCATCCGCTTCTTGAATTTAATCGCTACCATACCATTTTTTTCCCATCCGATCCCCAAAAACATGAGATAGGATCATCTACCATTAACAACTTCAATCACATCAAAATAGGCATAAGTATTCATACCTTCCACAGTTACAACCAGGTTCGACACACGTCCGATTGGTTAAACCTTGGATTGATTATGCAAGTGCAACTGCATGAGGGACCACCCCAACATCGGCCTCCCCATGTTTTTCCATGTCTGATTTATTAGGATATTTACATTTGAGCCTAGATACAGAATGAATGAATCTACTTCATTGTCTCCAATATGAATGTTCATGCGCATCTCTTTACCTATCTTCTTCTTATGTAAAGAGTTCACTACGGAGTCCTATCGCTCTTTACCTAGGCAATGTAACAATTTCTCAATATCAGCCAGAGCATCAGGATCTCTTACCATCGACAAGAAAGTCTTGAAGAAGTGCTACAAGGTACCATGCTTCCACGATGGTCCTGCCTCCAATGAAGAATCAAAAGCAGCGGGAATTTCATAGACAGGTCACTTACTAGGATTTATTTCGATCACGTTCTGAGTTTCAAAGAATGTCTCTTTTTAGTTGTGATGGAAAATGGTGCCTTCTTCTTCCCAGCTAATCGAACTTGTGGGTGGGGTCCATCCTCTGCAGTTGTCACACCCTTGTGGGTGACAATAGCGACATCGACATCCTCCATTCTGGGTTCTGTTGAGATTGTTGTGACCTTTGACCCTTGATTCTGGTTCATCAGTGGATTCCAATTCAGCGGTGGGTTCTGATTCAGTGGTGGATTCATTGGTTGACTCATAGTCTCAGTATGAAGTGACACCTAATTCTAGGCTTGGTTCTACAACTGATTCTAGTTTTGTAGCTGATTTTGATTCTATAACGTGTTCTAATTCTGCAACTGAGGAACATTCTCGGCCTGCCATCTTGGGATTAGCTGTGGAAATTTATCAATAGTATGATCAGTTGCGGTGTAGTATGTTTATGAACACTGCTAGTGTTGGAAATCTCTCTTGTAATTTCCAAATACCCCACAATTGTAACACTAAGAAGATCCAAGACCCCATCCTCTTCCTCTACCAAATTCTCCTCCTCTTCCTCGGAATCCTCCATGGAATCCTATTTACTACTGGTACTGTGGATGAGCCAATTGATGTGGCAAGGGATTCAGGTGCTTCTGAACATAATTTTCTTCTTGAACATAGTGTGGCTAGGAAGATCCATCGGTATCTGATTATACTGCAACCATGATGCAAACTGTGGTTGTGTCACAAACTATGGTTGCGACTATGACAGAATAAGCTGCATATGTGGTGGTCATGTATATTGTGCTTGAGGTGGTGGTTGCACCACCCGTCGCTACAGTTGTACTACACGATAATATTTTCCCTTCACATAGTATGAGTTATACGTCCTTTTCTGGAGTAGGTCATAAGCACAACAATCTTTATCTTCATGCTCGGTGAGTGAAAAAACGTGTAGTATAAGCTTGTTGGCTTCGTGACCATCTTCTTCATGTAGCTACATTATTCATGTCAATTCCCATATACTTGACATATTCAACACCATGGCACACCACCACAGCTTAGTGGGTTCAGCGTTTTAGATAGGAGATCATTTTTGAAGTCAGGGAAAGTATCTTTAGTGTGTCCATCTGCGTGAGAATGAGTGCACCAAATATCTTTGTGATTCTGTTTCCCTTTCTTAATGTCTTGCAACTAAAGCATCAAGTTTTCCAATTGCGCATGAATTTGGTTCATACCAGTTGCGCTTTCTCAAATGGGTGAAGCTTCTAGCTTCATTGCAATCTCCAGAGCCTCACCCTTTGTTTCGATATTCTATTGCAACAATGATTGTCGGATATGAGCTACCAATGATGTGATAAACCATTCTTTGTGTTGAATGTTGCTCATATCAAAACTGACTCTCGCCATCAGTGTGTTAAATCTTTGTTCGAAGTCCCAAACGATCTCATTAGGAAATTTATTAATCTCTTTTAACTCAGTAATATACTGATTCTCAGACTTTGGTTTCTGAAATTATTCAATCAGACCTCTCCTGACTTCATCCATTGTTTTTGCAGGGGTCCCTGTAGGAACTTGTATAAAATTCATATACCAATCCAACACACAACCCCACAGAGTAGTCACCAATTTCCCTTTCTTAACGTCATCATCTGTGGTCTGTCTAACAGTCAACACTACCTCACATATGAACCAATACTGCTCGAGATCATCAGTCCCATTTCCATGGAATAAAGGTAACTTCATATCATCGCTCGCCATCTTGGGGCTTCTTCTTATAGATGTGGATGTACTACTAGAATGTTGTTGGAACGTCGGGCAAGTCGACGTGGAACTTGTGGTTCGTCCTAAGTGCAAAGTAGTGCGCGAAGGAGTGGGTACGTTCTTGTTGGGGTTTGATCTTACTGCTACTCTAGGAGTAGTCTGGGTCTGGTTGTCCTCTTCATCATTGTAGGGTCTCTTTGTCCTGTGTGGTATTCCTTTGTGGTCTTTCGTTTCAATAGCAGAAGGACCTTCCCTTGTTCTCTACCTCCTCTCTTATCAAAACCTTGCTCCTCCCCTCATAAGACCACTTTCTTCCTCAGCTTCCCTCAAAGTCTCGTCGGAACTTGCACCCATCTACCCCTTATCTTCCCATTTGTCTCCCATATTCTGTCGCGGTATCCACTGCCTCCGTAGACCGGAGTTCTACTACTCAAGTCATATTCAGTATATCCTTTTAATAGACAAGCATCTTAATTGACAATTGCAGAGACAACAAGAACCTACCACTAGGTCCGTTGAAAAATTCCCTTTCTAATTCACTATAAGACTTGGTAGTATTGACTATGATTTCAGTGATATACCCTTCTAGGATACTATCTAGCTAGACCTCAACAGCTCACGATGCTTTCTTTTTAGTTTCTTCCAGCTTTTGGATCAATTCAAGGGTCTAGGATGTTGGCTCTCCTCCTTGGAAATTTGTCTTCTTGTAACTTAACTATGCCATCCACTCATACAATATCATAAGAAATTCAGAGAAAAAATATTCGTGAGGACCACCATGTATGTATCTCGCTAACAAATTGTCCGTCGTTAGTCAAGGGTTCTGATTTTTTGCTTCAGCAAATTCTCGTAGATTTTGATCAAACAAATATTGAATTTTTGGTCGCATTGGATGGCACATATCCTCCTCTCAATCGCAACAAGGTCTCGACAACAGAACCATTTGTTGGTGCAAATCCAACCAACAAAACCCATTCAACATGGTTTCCCACTTTGCCAACACTTGATTTTCCACGATCTGCTTACGCACTGACCCAGACAGGTTTTAGCCCATCCACAAACACCAACGAAGCGGATGAAGTATCACCCAAGATGTTCAGGGGAGGGATGACAGAACCAAGTTCCTTCAGAATAGAAGAGAACTATGGGCATCGATAATGCATTACCTTATCTACCATATCTAACCAGTTACTTAATCATCCATAGAACCATTCACATCATTCATTTATATCAGGAAAATCATATAACCAAAATAACCGTATTGTTCCACAAAAAGGTCTAAGAATATAACATTATTCATAAACAGTAAACATTGCATCATAGATCCATGTCGTAGATTCACTTCACATTCATGATTGGGTTTGCAGAACAGGAAAACAAAAAGAGATAAAAAAGATGATAGCGAAACAACAATTCAGATCAACCTCCTTCTTATCATATTAGCTCTACGCAATCGATCATGGATTTAAAACATACAATAATTCAACTGAGATTCAAGCTTTCAATCCACAATCTACAACTTCATACTCACATTTACAATTCTTCTTGTACTTATAGGCTTGCGCCTTTACATTCATGGTCCACTTGGACAATTAGAGGACAATTTTCTAACTAATTCTTAACTGACTCTACCAACTAATCACCAATATCCACACAACATGGTCAAAAAGTACAAAACGTGACACAAAATATTCAAAAATAGTCTATCTTCTACCTTATGTGCCATATTTACCTTGCACGGTGTCTTTCGAGCTTGCTCAACATCCGCAATGCTCCACAACTGACTTACCCCAAACCCCTTGCCAAAAACCATGTGTATAATTTGATGGATATTACAATGTGTAATTAGTTCTGTTAAGATAGTTTATATTAGATGTTTTAAAATCAATCCCTACAGGATTCGATTTGTGGGTAAATGTTTGATTTAGTTTTTGTGTTTGTAAGTAATGCAAGCCTACAGGATTTGATTTTGGAAAATCAAATGAGTGGATTAGTGTTTCAATACAGCGTTTACGTGTGTTTTTTTGGAAGAGATGCCAACAGGATTCGATCCTGGATCCTTCAAATGGATATGTTGTTTAAAAGTTGGTTTGTATTATGTAAAAAATCATTCCTAGTTTGGTAGTAAATAGTAGAGAATTTTATAATGGAAATTACTATTTTGGGTTTGTTTAATAATTATCTTCATTATATTATTTGTAGGTTTAGGGTTTAACTATGTTAATTCTATTTATCTCATTTATGCTACAACTATATAGAATAGTTTCAATAATTGAAATAATGAGCCTGCTGGCAATATGAAATCTGCCAGCAGAGAAAGATGTAGGGTTGGATTTTAATGGTGATAATTTAGTTTCTGTGAATTTTAATTAGTTCCTTGCTTGATAGTTTAATAGTTAATTTTAATGTGGTTTATGTACATATAAACTATGTTTTTACTCTTGTATTTAAGTTTAACAACAACCAGGAAATCTAGCTAACTAAAATAATCTGAACTCTGTTAAAACAAATATGCTCTTTAGAGAAGATTGAATTTAACAGTTAAATGATGAAAGAATAATGCATATTTTAACAGAGACCAAATTATCCTATGGTTTTGAAAACTGTTAAAACTATAAGTGTCGGTCTATCATTACAAACATGAATAAGATCTTTATTTCCCTAAGTTAGAAAATCATGTTTAAGTAAGAAAAATAACCTAGTTATAGCAGACAGATACTATTTATCCCTCCTCAATTTAATCCCTTAATTTAATAAGAAAACATGTGTAATTTATATGGAAGATCAAGAAACCTCATACATGCAAGTTGAAGATATTTTAATGGCTGGAGACCCTGCACACTCAAACACACAACATTAACAAGGACATAGACATTTCTAACCTCTGTTCAGATAACTGAATAACATGGGAACTACGACGTTCCACCCAACCATGACCCGAAACCGTTCCTGTTTTTAATTTGGATCCCCCTGAGTTGTTTCCAACATACAAGTAGCTTTGAGATCCTAAGGTAAGGCTTCCCTGTTTGGGATAACAGGTTTTGTATCAGTTTTCTTTTCCTCTTGGGAAAAATACTCTCCAAGAACTCTTTTGAGAATAATCAGGTAGAATCATGGAATAATCAAAATATCCCCAAGCCTGTCTTTGGCTTGGGTCTTTATATATAGAATTTTCAGGAAAAGCGGCAGTTAAATCAAGAATCATTTGTTTTCTTCAAATAACCCTTTTTACTTGATTTAGGTAAATTTAATATTTATTTCAATTTTAGTTAGGAAATTTTGACTAGTTTCTAATTTGACTCATGTAGGTATTTAATATTTAATTAACATTAGTAAATAATAATAATATATATATCCTTTCATTATTATTCATACTTATTAGTATTATTACTTGTACTTACTCTTTTATACATATTATGTATAAAATATATATTTATATATATCTTTGTTAACATTTTTACTTTGGGTATCATATAGCATGATACTTAATCACATGACACTTTTTATTTAGCTTATAGTGACTTGTTTATTAAGGCCTTCATGTGGGGGTTAGGTCAACTAGGTTAGAAAACTCTAAACCTCCTTGCATGTTGGATTACCTCATTTAACATAGTAGTTCTTCAGTACTTGATGAGATATAGAAATTTGAAATTTCATTTAAGCACTTAAAAATAAGTAAGATGCAATCAATATTTTTATCAGAGTCATTTTCACTCAACATATTAATTTTTCAGTAACTCCTAGCGTTTATCCAGAGCCCATACTCAACACTAAGAAACAGGGAGTTACAAACTTAATCCAATTCGGAGCTTCTCGCTCAACACTAATGCTAGGATGTATTTGTAGGATACACATATGGATACAATGTCTAAGGATCCGATGTTCCAAAGCTTATGCTAAACATCAACTTGGAATTCTCCAGGGCTTATGCCCAATGCTTCTAATTCTTATCTTTTCATGTGCTTCAGAGCTTCCTTCTCAACATAAAGGTTTCATAACTCATCTGTTCCAAAGCCTCTCGCTCAACATAAACATTAAAATACTCATGCGCTCCAGAGCCTCTCGCTCAACGCAAACATGAAATACTCATGTGTTCTAGAGCTTCTCGCTCAACATAAAACATCAAATACTCATGTGCCTCAGAGCTTGCACTCAGCACAAACATCTCATCAATTATGTGCTTCACAGTCCATGCCCAACACATGAAAGCATATACATAAAACATATACAATTGGCTTACGCCCAAAATATCAAACAAATCATCATTCTCATGTGTACTGGGGTCTATTTCCCACTATACAAATTAAAAGATCAAAGAAACATCGTAAGAAATGGGGCTTATTCACATAAGTGTTAGGTCAAAAAATAAGGATATTAAATCTCTCCCTACTTAGAACAACACCCTCCTTGGTGTTCTAGGGACTCAAAATAAAATCATGAAACAAGGCAAGGTAAGCCTCTCTCATGGAGGCTCCATTCTCCCAAGTAGCCTCACCGGCCTCAAAGTCCTTCCATTGCAATTTCAATTGGACGATGATGTGATTCCTGAGCTGAACCTCTCTCTTGTCCATTATACGAAAGGGTTCAGGTACAAACTCCCCTTCAGGTTCCACCTGTAACAAGGACCAATCAATCACATGTTTAGTCTCATAAACATATTTCTTTAATAAAGATGAGTGGAAACCATTATGAACTCATATGTGAGAAGGTAAAGCTAGTCCATATGCTATTGGCCCTCTCTTGGCTAGTATCTCAAAGGGTCCACAAAATTTTGGTGCTAACTTACCACACCTTCCCAAGCTTAGTGAGCTTATTTTTGCTTTTACTTTAAAGTAAACATGGTCACCTATGTGATAACATTTATATTTTCTTTTCTTATCCACGTAACTCTTATGGAGATCTTGTGATTCTTGAAGGTTCAATTGGGCCATGGTAGCAAATTGTTCCAAGTCCTTTAGCAATTCAGGCCCTAACATGAGATGTAACACCCCAGTTTTCACCCCGTTGCATTTAAATAAATGATGTAAATAATCATGATGTGGAGCTAGGAAAAAGCCCCACCATTGATTTAGTGTTTATGTTTCGGCAATTAAGGTTGGGATGATGGTATTTTATGATAGATAAACATTAAAAAGAACTAGACATCATGTTAAATTTGCATTTTTAATTAAAAACCTACAGCCATCTATGTCAACGCAACCAAATGAGATGGGGGCATGATTTTTCCAAAGGATAAGGAGGGGAATTGGAAGACTGGGAAGAAATTTGAAATGGGAAGAGAACCACTTTGGGAAAAACGTTTTTTGAATTTTCTTCGGGAAAAAAACAACAAAAACGTCTTCCTTTCCCTCAGGCAAGAGAGTTTCCATCTCCCTGTCACGTTTTGGAATGGGTGGAATGATTTGGACTGGTTAATATTCATTCACGTAGCATGCAAAACATACTCTGATTCTGAACCCTTCATGATTTTCTCCTGTTCGATGATCTGGATCCTTCACATTTTTTGGTTTTCCTATGTGGATTTGTTTCTTTTCACGTTTTCTCCAGTATGCTAGTCGTTTTCTTGAACAGGAATGCCCTGAATCCGATTTTGTGTCTTTGATTTGAATGACCAGCAACGTTTTAATTTTGGTATTTTGGAGCAGTGAATCCGGCACCAACAATGTTCAGAAATTCATAAATTACTGTCTGCATGTGTAATTACTTGGCTTCTGCTTACATTTTGATAAATCCAAGGACTGAGATCACTATGTGTGCATCCACGTTTGGCATATGAACTAATTTGGGGAGTGGAAATGGAGTCTAGATTTGCTTGATAAAACTAGTGTGTGAAGGCAGCTCACTGACTGATCTAGAGGGCTGGTTTTCTTCTTTGCATACTCTGAATAGCATTGGAAGGGAATGCATGTCCTGAGGGACTATGTAGCAAAGAAGGGTATGCCTCCTTGTTTTGCATGTGTAAGTGTTTAGAAGTCAAGCTAGATCTGGTGTGGGCGTTCATAGCTCTGGATTGAACTCGCTACTTTAGCGGTCAATTTTTCCACCTCCTTGGTAGCCTGTTAAACCCAACTGGTAGGATGGCTTACCTAGTAGCCTGATAAGCACATATGTTGGCTTTGTTGTGTCTCATGTGAATTTGGAAAAGTGTAAACCACTTCCTGTGTAAGTCTGTTAAACCCAACTGTGTTGACTTGACTAAGTTTTATTGTATCCTTGGCTATGGGGGATGTCTACTAGTGTTCCTTATTCCTTGGGGAAAATCATGCCCAGCTCGGGGGTGCCAGTGTTACTGAAAAATTAAAGAGCACACTAGCTTATGGTTGGGTGGAACGTTGTAGTGACATAGCTGGTTGCAGGACAAGCTTCTTTCAAATATAAGTATTCTCTTATATTCTCTTATATTTTATTTTCCGCAACTGTAATTGTTTTATGAATTACTATGAACATGATGAATGCTTGAATGAATGATTTTTCTTCCACTATATGTTAATAATTTATGCATATGTGTATGTTTTAATTTAAATGCATTTTTATATATATTATGTTTATGAGGCTTAGATTTCCCGGATTCATAGATGTTAGTCGAGTCCTCTCCACTGAGTAGAGGGTCGGGGATGTGACATGAGCCAATCCACCGAGCTATCCCAAGTAACCGATGTTCTACACTTCCGTCCATAGAGTACCTCTAAGGGACTCATCTTGGTAGAGGTATGGTATCCATTTTTATATGCAAACTCTGCAAGATGCAGGTAATCTTCCCACTTGGTGGGGTTGTTCATGACATACATCCTAAGCATGTCCTCTAGAATCTGGTTTACCTGTTCTGTCTTCCCTTCTTCCTCCATGTGGTAAGCAGTACTAAAATTTCAACTGGGTCTTTAATACAAAGAATAAGGATCTCCAAAACCTCAGTAAACTTTGTATCTCAATCTGAGATGATTTCCTTGGGTATCCCATGTAATCTGAATATCTCCTTTAGGAGGATGTCGACAACGTCTACTTCCTTTTAGATCGACTTCACTGGAATGAAGTGTGTTGCTTTCGAAAACTTGTCAAATGTTACGAAGATAGAATCATTTTTCTTCTTACTCTTTGGTATACTTGTGATAAAATCCATACTAATGACCTCCCACTTCCATTCCGGAATGGGTAATGGCTGCAGCAATCCCGAAGGATGTTGGTGCTCAACTTTGACCTGATGACAATCTTGACATTTTGTGATAAACAATGCTATGTCGGCCTTTAATTTAGGCTAGAAAAAGTGTTTCTTTACTATGGAGATCATCTTTTGATATCCCGGATGCCCCAAGTAGGGTGTCCAATGAAATTCTGTGAGGATGATGCACCTGATGTCCCCTCCTTCTAGAACATACAATCTTTCTTTGGACTACAACAGTCTCTCTTCATCTATCTTGTAATCCTTTTGTTGTTGAAACATCCTGACCTCTTGGACCTTCTGGAGGATTTCAACATAGAAAGGGTCAACTCTGTTGGACATTCTATTCCCCTCATGTAAATCCGAATCGTTTAACTTAAAGTCACCTCTTATATCATATGAGCTCGTCGGCTTAAAGGATCAACAATTGTGTTATCCTTTCCCTTTATATGATTTAGCTCAAAATGGTACTCACTAAGGAAATCCAACCATCTAGCCTGCATAGAATTCAGATCTGGTTGCTAAATTAAATACGTCATACTCATATTGTCTATTTTCAGAATAAATTTCTTCCCCGTGAGGTAGTGCCTCCACATATTCAAGGCGTGGACGATGGCTTCTTACTTAAGATCATGGGTGGGGTAGTTATGTTCATGTTATTTTAAATTCTGTGATTCATAACATATCACACAATCGTTCTGTAAGAGGACTCCTTCGATCCCTTCCTTTCTTGCATCCATCCAACCAACAAAATCCCCATCAGGATACGCAATTCGTAGTATTGGTGCGATCGTCAAAAGTAGTTTAAGCTTGTAAAAACATTCCTCACACATGGTCGTCCATAATAACTTGTTTTCCTTCTTTTGCAAAGAGGTCATGGGGCAAGCTATCCTCGAAAAGTTCTCAATGAAATTTTTGTAGTAACCGAATAAACCCAAAAAGGACCTAATGTCGGTGACACTAGTGGGGGTAGGCCAATCCTCTATGGCTTTAATATTTTTTGAGTCCACAGCTATCCCCTTCAAAGAGATGATGTGACCCAAGTATTGTATCTATGGTTTGTAAAAATCACATTTACTAAACCTAGCGTAGAGATGGTGTTCCCGTAACACTTGTATTACTATGTAGAGATGCTCCTCGTGTTCCTCTTTACTCTTAGAGTAAACTAGGATGTCATCTATACAGACGATCCATGTATTTACTGAATATATTGTTCATCATATTCATCATAGACATAAAGTTCGCAGGTGCATTGTTCAACCTGAATGGAATTAATACAAACTTGTAGTGGTCGTACCTTGTACGAAAGATGGTTTTATGAATATCGTCATCGTGAATATGTACCTGATGGTACCCAGATCGCAGGTCAATATTCAAAAAGATCTTGGCTCCTCCTACTTTATCGAACAAGTCATTGATCCTAGGGAGTGGGTATCAGTTCTTGATGGTCATCTTGTTAAGTTGGCGGTAATCGATGCACATACACATCATACCATCCTTCTTCTTGACAAAAAGTATTGGTTCTCCCCAAAGAGACACACTCGGTCGGATATATCCCTTTTCATTAAAATCCTGCAACTGTAGTGTGAGTTCCACCAAATATAGTGTGCTCATGCGGTAAGGATATTTTGAAGCCGGAACTGACCCTGATGTCAGTTCTATGAAAAAATATAGCTCTCGTTTCGGTGGTGATCCTAGTATCTCCTTAGGAAACACATCCATGATGTCTACAAGAATTGGAAAGTCCTCTATGTGTTGTTCCCTTTCATCTTTTATGTCCTATATGTTCACTGCAAACAGTTTTCAGCTTTTCCTAATGTACTTCTTGGCTTGTAAAGATGATATTATCCTTACGGAAATTTTCTTAGGTATGCCTTAAATCTTTACCTGATTCCCTTGGCTATCTATACATAATATCGACTTGTGTAAACAATCAAGCATGACATGGTGTTGTTCCAACCAGTCTATCCCGATAAGTATATCATACAATCCTAAGGGTAGGATGTTCATATTTATCCTAGCAGGAAAACCATTTAGGTTTACCTCACAATCTCTAACTATTTCAAAAACCTTTCATTTCGTACTCGTGGCTAATTGCATTAGCTAGGATTTCTCATGTTTAACTTTGGCTAGTTTACACACATCAACAATTTTAGGTGATAGATAGCTTTGGAAAGCACCGAGATTAATCAATAATGAAATAGAAGTGTTGGAAACCTTACCTTCTATATCAACCATGGTAGCTTGATGGTATTCCCATCGGCCATCCAAGGCTGGATAAATCCTCAGTGTTTCAGCTATGTCCTCTACCATTGGTTCTTCTTGTAAGTTGTGTAAGAATCCATTGGTCTTGTTCTTACAGTCTTGGGCATAATGGGGCCGTTCGCATTTCCAACATCTTATTTGCAATGGGGAAACATTGGCTACCCTAGTTTTTGTCGATTTGTTAGCATTTGGAGATGGTACATATCGCTTCATACCTATCTTGTTGAAGTTCTTATTGGTTGGAAAACCGTTGTTCTGTTTTCTATAAGGCGGTGGGTTGAAACCCGGTTTGTGGTTGTTTGAGAAGGTCCTAGACCTATTTCTATCTCTGTTGATGTTTTCTTTCCTTAGATTCCCATGCTCATATCAAATCCTATCTTTGTGTAGGGTGGTGTCCAATGTCTTAGGCATGTAAAATTCAATCATCTCCCAAAAGTTGGGAGGAAGAAATCCTAAAAACTGATTTTTTCACTTTCTCATCCTTTATGTATGGAACATAATGTAATAGATCCAAAAATATGTTAATAAAAGAATTCATAGTCATGGAACCCATTGGTAACTCGTGAAACTCTTTCACCTTTATTTCAAAGAATATTTTCGACATTTATTTTTCCTGAAAAATTAAGCAGAAGTTACTTCATCAAATTTCTTTTACCTCACCTTTCTTGGTATGCTTTAGGTGTCTCCACCATCTAACTTATTTTCCATTTAAAGTATAGATGGATAGATGGGATTTCATCTCACTTGAGTAGTTGTGTACTCAAAAGTATTTGCTCATACCAAGAATCCATTCTTCAGCTTTCTCCTCGGTGTTCATCTCCCCTTCATAGGTTGGGGCTCTTATCTTTATGAACTCTCCTTGGAGGTTTTCATCATCCCTTTGTTTCTTTTTGCAAGGAGAAAGGGAATTATCACTAGGAGGATTGTGATAATATCTTTCTATAGGTTCAGGGGTTTGTTCTTCTTTCTCCTGTTCTTTTGGGTTGTTGGCTTGTTTATGACAGAACTTTTTCTTGAACTTGTTGGTTGAATTAGTGGGTTTGCCCTGCGGTCTTCCTCTCATCATGTTCCACAGCAAAGCTTCATTAATTTCTTGTTGTTCTTTTCTTTAATTCATCTTATCATGCTTGAAACTATGTAAGTGTGCTTAAAGACTTGTATGGTTTTCGGTATCTCAAAATTTAGTTCAACCACCAATTCTTCTTCCCGTGTGGGGGTATTCATTTTCCTTGTCGGTTGTTTTCTTCTTCTGTGTTCATGATATGAACTGTTCTTTGAATCCCACAATTTAAAATTTTAATAACAATAAATTTTCTGTTACTTACAAATTTTCAAAATCATAATTTATTTTCTGCAACAAATCTTTGGCACACCCATTAGGTCTCTTAGTGTTGAAACTGGGCTCTGATACCACTTGTAATGTCCCCAAAATTCCTGCAAAAAAATGTAGGCTAGTTAAATACTACCTATTCTGGACATTAATTCATCTTATGCTGAATATGTCTATCATTTTTTACTAAGTCGAAGTGTCATAAGATGTCCTTACCTTTCTATGTGTTTCCTATGTAATTGTTGGTGTAATTATGCACTATGTTTATTTTACTTGAATTGATTTAAATGATTACTCTGCTAGTGATTACTATTTATAATACATATGCATATGTTCATTTAGTTTTATCTTATTTCTCAGTTATATCTTTTGTTCTTTGTTTATGGATTTATTTATGGAAAGTTCTAACTCGGTTTTAACTATCAAGGGGTGGAGTGGCAGGATTTGTATCCCTTATGGGGCCACTTGGAGAGGTAACTAGTTCTACCTGTTGTTATGAGGTTTACTTAGTTCATGCTTGAACTAATGCAAACTTCTCCTTTTGGTGCAGGTTCACTAGATGGAAGAATCTAGTTATGACAGCTAAATGTGATGTCCTACAGCATGCTATCGATTCCTACTGCTATTGTTTACTCAGAGTCGGGTTTGTAAGACCTGAATATGTATGGTTGACATTATTATTGTGTATTGAGACTATGATCAATTTTATCCCTTTTATATGTATTTATAACATATAAATTCAATTGTGTAAAGCCTAAGGTTGTAGTCATAAGACTTAACAAACCTTATATTAAACTTTGTAAATACTATGGTTTATGTGGCAAACCCTTCATGACATATTCCATATCCCATGAAACTATGGCTTAACTATGCCAATGAGGGTTTTGATGGAGGTTTAATGAAAAATCGCAAATGTTTGGGTTTATACTATATGGATGTGGGAAAAAATCATGTCGGTGGTGGGAAACATGGTGGTGCAATTAAGAATCCTTGAGATTGGGGGGAAACAATCCCTAAGATCTGGTCTTTCATTGTTTGGGATTCATTTTGTTGGAGACATTTACCACCATACACACTCTTTTTGGTCAAATTGGCCTAGTTAAACCACTATCCTAAGTATTATTGGCATTAATTGACATCAGTGGAGCATTAAATGTCATCATCTAGTCTCACCTACTCCTACCTTCAATCAAGGAGGATACCTTATCCTTCTTCTACATTCAAGGAGGCTAACTGGAGCACTCCAGGGGTGATCTAAGTGATATTAATGCACCTAATTGCTAACTGGTGGTTACAATCAATTAAACAAGTCAGTTAAGGCACCTCCTCTCATTAAACATATTATTTAATGATTATTTCATGAACTGGAGTCAACAAGGGCACCTCCAGTAACTTCTGATGTGCAATTCAAATTCAGTTAAACTCATCGGGGTTCATTAGAGTCAGTGTAGTGCTACCTCTTGATGGTTGGTGAGCTATGACATGTCTGATCTCTTTCAGTTGAGACTCGGTCATTTATTGCACTCCGACTTTAGTTAGGGTTAGTTGAGTCAATTAGGGTTTTGATCAATGGTTAACTGAGTGTGAACCATGGCTTACAGTCAGTTAATCTAGACTCACGCATTCAATTAGAATGACCTCCTAATGAATTCAAATTGTCTCTTTATTCATGCTTGTAGCATGACATTGTAATTGTAATCATTCATTCTTTATGTGAATACAGAGCGGCTACTATTCCTGTAGACCGATTACACCATTTCATGANGTTTTGTTCCTATATCAATATACAAGATTAATATGGTATCCGATCTTACAGAGGGATGAAGCTCTATCTCTCAAAAAACAAGCTTTTTGACAGATTTTTGCATGAAATTTGAGCAATAGCTCAAAAATCCAGCACTGCACCAGAAGCTAAGGATTACTAGTTAATACCCCAAGTAAATAACTTGTTGATCAAGATTGCTTGATTGACTATGCTGGGTGTGATGAAAGCCTAAAACGTGCAGGCTGTCTGACCTTACATTGCCCTTTCTGTTTTGATTTTCGGGTTTCTACAGGTGAAGCATTTGCTAAAGCACATCCAAATGGCCTCCTCAATAGATCTCTTGACTCCATACAATTTCCACTCATGGAAAGGTGATATGGAGATTTACCTATGCTCCAGAGGAATTTTTAGAGTCACCATGGACACTGAAGTTGAGCCTGGATCCGCCACAAAAAAATCAAGATTCTTGAACAAGAAGGATGAAGTCTTTGGTTTCTTGTGCCTCTCTATTTCCTGAGACGTTCTCTTCCATCTTATGAGATTGAAGACTCTAAAATAAATATGGGACAAATTGGAGACTCTATATGGAAAGCATGATGAATTAAGGGTTTACCAGTTTGAAAATGAAATCATGTCTCTCCAACCCTCCAACTTCGAGACTCTAAATGATTTCTTCACAAAGTTCAAGCATAATGTTTTACTCTTGAAGCAATGCAAAGTGGAGAAGGAGGAGGATCAGCTCATCATCACCATACTCTCCAAACTTGGGGCTGATTATTCAGTTTTTGTTTCTACATTCCGTGCAGAGAAGCTCACAACCCCTGGATGGAAGAAGCCTACACTCAATGCCTTCATTGAGTCCCTAACATTTGAACATGACAAGCTTGTCCAGATGAGGATCATTAGATATTCCCATGATCAATCCCTTCATGTCTCAGGGCCCAAAGATCTGAAGGGTAAAGGAAAGCAGCAGAAAAATACAAAAGCTAAATTTGATGCTCCTAAACCTAGAGTTGAAAATCAGTAGCATGATGAGTCTTCCGGCTCAAGGAAGAACAAAGGAAAAGGGCACCATGGCAAGGAAAAAGTCAAGTGTTCTTATTGTGGGAAGGGATTCCACCCTAAACATGCCTGCATGAAGAAGAAGCTTGATGAAGCTACCTCTCTCCTTGAGAGAAATCACATCAATCCTCTGGAAAGCTTTCGGAGGAGAGATCAGCAAGATCGAGAACCACAACATGAAAAAGGTCATGCCCTCATGGCAAGCACTTTGAAGTCCAAATCACTATTGATTGAATGTGGAGTTTCGACCCACATGACGACTGAAAAAGACTCATTTTCATCCTTGGAGACTGGCAAATCCATCCCCATCCACATGGGAGATGACTCCACCATCATCTCAGAAGGACAAGGTACTGTACTAGATCTTGAAAATGGGTTTTTCTCTAATGTTTTGTATGTACCATCTCTGGCATCAAATCTTCTTAGTGTCTATCAGATGACACATACATGAGTGCCTAAGAGAGTCTCTTTCATCGCAAATAATTTTTAGATAATAGAAATTGCATCCAGGAAACTCATTGCTAAAGACCTTGCAAACCATCATGCAAAAGCCTATGAGTTCTCTCACTTTGTTGCAGATGCAAAGCCCACCACTCTGATAACTCATGGAAATGAGGTTAGTAGGCTATGGCATGAGAGGTTTGACCATCTTAATTTCAAATATTTGTATAAATTACAGAAAAATTCCATGGTTGAAGGCCTCCCAGTCATCAAGGCAACCACGGGAATTTGCAAGGGCTGTGTGATTGGAAAACACCATGAGCACAAGTTCGATTGGGGGAAGGCAAACCGAGCTACATGCATATTGGGGCTGATACATTCTGATATCAGTGGTCCAATTCTTGTCACATCCATGAATGGATCAAGGTATCTCCTTACTTTTATTGATGATTTTTCAAGGTATACATGGGTTTTCTTTCTTAAAAAGAAATCAGAATTATGTGAAATTTTTTATGAATTGAAGGCCTTGATTGAAAATGCCTCTGGGATTAAGATCGAGATCTTGAGATATAATAATGTAGGGGATTATGTCAGTATTTAGTTTCTGTACATATTCTCCCAAAGTGTTATTTAGGTCCAACATTCAATTCCCTACACTCCACAGCAGAACGGAGTAGTGGAAAGAAAGAATCGGTCTCTCAAGGAGATGACCACCTGTATGTTGGAATCCAAGAAGGTTGCTGCAAATTTGTGGGAAGAGGCCATGCATGCTGTAGCATACATTTAGAACAGGGTGCCACACTCATCCTTGAAAGGGAATACCCCTTTCAAAGCATACTTCGGACACAAGCCGGATGTGTCGAACCTATAGGTGTTTGGGTCCACTGCATGGGCCCAGATTCCGCTTGATAAAAGAAGGGCTTTGAAACCGAAAAGCATAGAATGTTTATTTATTGGGTATCCTGATGAATCTAAAGGGTTCAAGCTACTATATATAAATACCAAACATATCATCATCAAGAGAAGTGTCAAGTTCGATGAGCCTCTTCAAGAAGTGGAACTAGTGAAGGAGAAAACTGCTGAATTTCCTTCCTATTCTAGTGAATATTTGGATGATGAAATTGGGGGTGATGACCCTGATTTGGATCCTCTGATTTCTAATATTATTTTGCAGCAATCATCAGATGCTGAATCAGAACCAGAAGGGAAAAATCATCTTCCTACATGGTCCCGAAAAACACTCTCCTCCGCAAGAGACAACATTGGAAATCCAGATAATCCAAGGAGAACCCAGTTTGATTTCCAAAGAGCAGGTGTTGCGCTCTCTTGTCCCGATAATTTGATGTCCAAAAATTGCTATTTGATGATTATTTTAGATCCAAAATCCTACTATCATGCTTAGAAGGATCTGAGATGGCAAGTTTCCATGGATGAAGAGATGAATCCTCTTCAGAAAAACACTACTTGGGAGCTAGTTTCTCTTCCTTCGGGAAGGAAATTGGTTCAATGCAAGTGGGTGTTTCGGAACAAGGTTGATACTAATGGAAGAACCTGAAAATATAAGGCAATTTTGGTAGCAAAATGTTTCTCCCAGGTCCAAGGAGTGGACTACCATGATACCTTTGCACCGGTTGCAAAAATGGACTCCATCCGCCTTGTTTTGGCAATTTCAGCATCCAAGCACTAGGAAGTGCATCACATGGATGTTAAGTCAGCCTTTATACATGGAGATATTCATGAGGAGATATAAATGAAGCATCCTAAGGGATACATCACTGATCCATATTTGGTTTGCAAGCTAAAGAATTCACTATACGGGTTAAAACAGGCCCCAAGAGAGTGGTATTCCAAGATGGATGCCTTCCTTCTCTCACAAAACTTTCAAAGATGTAGATCAGATCCAAATGTATATTTATAGAAGTATCATGGTCATATAATTATCATTTTTTTATATTTTGATGACTTACTGATCACAGGTAGCACAGTTGCCTCCATTTCAGCCCTCAAAACTGCTCTCCACGATGCCTTTGAAATGAGTGATTTGGGGCTTCTAAAACAATTTTTGGGGCTCAAAATTGAGCAAATTTATGATGGGATTATGGTCACTCAGTACAAATACATTTCATACCTGTTATTCAAGTTTAAAATGGCTGATTGTAGGCCTATACGATTCCCTTTCCTTTCAGAGATCAGCCTTGAAGAAGGAAAAAGCACACCTCCCATGGACTGCACTATCTATCGACAGCTGATTGGTAGCTTGTTGTACTTGAAACATTCTCTGCCTGATATTTGTTATACCATGAATGCTATATTAGGATACATGCAGCAGCCTCATGATCTTCATTGGAAGGAAGCCAAGAGGATCCTCCATTATATTCAAGGAACGAGGACCTACAGCATTCACTATGCTACAGACTCCGAGCTAGAGCTGGTTGGACACACAGATTCTGATTGGGTGGGTGATTCTATTGATCAGAAGTATAATTCCAGATATGTATTCATGTTTGGTGGTAGCCCCATTTTCTGGTCAAGCAAAAAGTACCCTGCCATAGAATTATCTTTAGCAGAGGCCGAGTATCGAGCAGCGGTGAATGCTTGCATCCAAGCAGTTTGGTTGCAAGGCATTCTTTCAGAGTTTGATCTTGGTATTACTTTGTCCACTGTCTTCTTTTGTATCAATCAGAGTGCTATTAATATATCCATAGATCTAGTTACTAGGAAGAGGACCAAGCATGTAGAGATCCACATGCACTATATCAGGGAGCTAGTGCATGACAGGACCATCATTCTGCAATACTGCCCGACTAATGAGGAGATTGCAGACATCTTCACCAAGAGATTTTCAGAAAAGAAGTTCACTTACCTTCGTTAACTGTTGGGGGTGAGTTCATCAAGGTGATTCAGATTACTTTCAGTGTTCAGCTTGAGGGGGGGGTTTTCCACTGGGTTTCCCTCTTTTCCTCACTTAGTTTGTTTTGAGCATTGTTTTAGTTTCAACATTGCATAGGGTGACCTATGGCCTTAGTTTCTGTGGCCCTATCATTTTTATGCATTTATGTTTTCTAACTCCTCTGGAGTTCAGCTTAAGGGTGGGTGTTGGAGAGATTTACCACCATACACACTCTTTTTGGTCAAATTTGCCTATTTAAACCACTATCCTAAGTATTATTAGCATTAATTGACATCATTGGAGCATTAAATGTCATCATCCAGTCTCACCCATGCCTACTTTCAGTCAAGGAGGATAACTTAGCCTTCTCCTACATTCGAGGAGGCTAACTGGAGCACTCCGGGGGTGATCTGAGTGATATTAATGCACCTAATTGCTAATTGGTGGTTATAATCAGTTAAACAAGTCAGTTAAGGCACCTCCTCTCATTAAATATATTATTTAATGATTATTTAATGAACTGGAGTCAACAAGGGCGCCTCCACCAACTTCTTATGTGTAGTTCAACTTCAGTTAACCTCATCGAGGTTCATTGGATTCAGTGTAGCACTACCTCTTGATGGTTGGTGAGCTATGACATGTGTCTGATCTCTTTCAGTTGAGAGTCAATCATTTATTGCACTCCGACTTCAGTTAGGGTTAGTTGAGTCAATTAGGGTTTTGATCAGTGGTTAACTGAGTGTGAACCATGGCTTACAGTCAGTTAAGCTAGACTCACTCATTCAATTTGAATGACCTCCTAAGGAATTCAAATTGTCTCTTCATTCATGTTTGTAGAATGACATTGTAATTGTAATCATTCATTCTTTATGTGAATACAGAGCGGATACTATTCATGTAGACCGATTACACCATTTCATGAGTTGTTTGTTGATTAATCTTTGATGAGATTGATGCTTTGTTCCTAGATCAATATACAAGATTAATACATTTGACTCTACTGCTGGTTGTCTACATGGTTTGGCTCTCGGGGTTCATCACTACATCGAGTAACAGGCTCACTCTACGCTGGAAGGTATGCTCTCAGTCTGGTTTCGCAACATTGTATTATTGTTTTCTTCGGGTTGAGGATTTATCATACTTCTAATGGTGCACAGTTTCGAAATGCAGGTGACAGGGTGGCTTCCATTCAAATCTTGTTGGTGTTTAACAAGATTTTTTACGATACCATTCCATGGGTAAGTCCTACGATAGCTTAGGTGTTTTACCTCTGCGTGTAATTATTATCAGAGCTTTGAGCTCTATGTTGAAAGGGTTAATTTTGTGAATATTTGGTTATGGTTTCAACTGTATGGGTCCCTTGCAATAATGGGAATTCTAGGATGCATTGTAAATATTATTTTGACACCGGTTTAAATGTGGAGACTTTGAGCCATGTTTGTCTAGACAAAGACTCAGGTCTCTAATCATTTTTGGCTTTGGTATCTTAAACGTATGGTTTGATAATTTAATGGAGAGCTCTGCATTTTGGTTTTAAATGATGTGTTAAACTATTGCAGTGTCATTGCTTGCAATGGAACCCTTTCAAATCATAACTTTGTGTCTTGTACTTGTAAATGTTTATTATTGTGAGATATATGGATTTTTTAACGTGTCTGTGGTTTAATATAGCTATAGCCCTTAGCTTGGCATACGGTTGTATAAATTTGTAAATGTCATGGCTGTAATAGCATTGACAATAGGGTTTGAATGAATTCTTTTGGCATTTAAAATTGTTTGGGTTTTGTTTTTAATGTTGATTATGGGGGGGTTTTAACTCTCATCCATGAGCCTTAATATGGAAATGTAGCATGTATATTTTGTTGTTTTTATTTAATGTAAAACTATGACAGAGTAGTGATTTCGATTATGGTTTTAAAGCTAGGGTTTATAGTCGAGATTTTGATAGATACTATTCAGCCCTCATGCAAATATGTAGCCCATGTATAATTTGATGGATATTACTTTGTGTATTTAGTTCTGTTAGTGTAGTTTATATTTGATGTTTTAAAATCGATCCCTACAGGATTCAATTCCTGGGTGAATGTTTGATTTAGTTTTCGTGTCTGTAAGAAATGTGAGCCTACAGGATTCGATCATGGGCTGTAAAATGTGTGGATTGGTGTTTCAATATAGCATGTGTGTGTTTTTGTTTTGGAAGAGATTCCAATGGGATTTGATCTTGGCTCCTTCAAATGGATATGTTGTTTAAAAGTTGGTTTGTAATATGTATAAAATCGATTCTTAGTTTGGTAGGAAATAGTAAATAATTTTATAATGGAAGTTACTGTTTTGGGTTTGTTTAATAATTATCTTTGTTATATTATTTGTAGGTTTAGGATTAACTATGTTAATTATATTTATCTCATTTATGCTACAACTATATAGAATTGTTTCTATGATTGAAATAGTGAGTCTCCTAGAAATATGAAATATGCCAACAAATAAAGATGTAGGGTTGGATTTTAATGGTGATAATTTAGTTTCTGTGAATTTTAATTAGTTCTTTGGATTATAGTTTAATAGTTAATTTTAATGTGGTTTATGTACATAAAAAATCTATTTTTAGTCTTGTATTTAAGTTGAACAACAGCCAGGAAATCAAGCTAACTAAAATAATCTGAACTCTCTTAAAAAAAATATGCTCTTTAGAGAAGACCAAATTTAACATGTAAATGATGAAAAAATAATGCATATTTTAACAGAGACCAAATTCTCCTATGGTTTTGAAAAATACTAAAACTATAGGTGTGTGTCTAGCATTACACACATGAATAAGATCTATATTTCCCTAACCTAGAAAATCATGTTTAAGTAAGCAAAATCACCTAGTTATAGCAGACATATACTTTTTATCCTTCCAGAATTTAATCCATTCATTTCATAATAAAACATGTGTAATTTATAAGGAAGATCAAGAAACCTCATACTTGCAAGTTGAAGCTATTTTAATGGATGGAAACCCTACACACTCAAACACATAGCATTAGAAAGGACATAGACAGTTCTAACCTCTTTTCAGATAACCAAATAACTTGGGAACTACCATGTTCCACCCAACCATGACCCAGAACCATTCCTAGTTTCAATCTGGATCCCCATGAGCTAGTTCCATCATGAAAGTATCTTAGAGCTCCTAAGGTAAGTCTTCCCTATCTGGGATAACAGGTTATGTATCAGTTTTCTTTTCCTCTTGGAAAAAATACTCTCCAAGAACTCTCTTCAGAATAATCAGGTAGAATCATGAAATAATAAAAAGATCCCCAAGTCTCTCTTTTGCTTGGGTTTTTATAGATAGACTTTTCATGAAAATGGGTAGTTAAATCAAGAATCATTTGTTTTCTTGAAATAACCATTTTTACTTTATTTAGGTAAATTTAATATTTATTTAAATTTTACGTAGGTACTTTTGATTAGTTCCTACTTTGTCTCTTGTAGGTATTTAATATTTAATTAACATTAGTAAATAATAATCATAATATATATCCTTTAATTATTATTCATATTTACTAGTATCATTACTTGTACTTACTCTTTTATACATTTTATGTATAAAATATATATTTATATATATCTTTGTTAACATTTTTACTTTAGGTATCATATATCATGATCCCTAATCACATGACACTTTTCTTTTATCTTATGTTCATTTATTTATTAAGGCCTTCAGGTAGGGGTTAGGTCAACTAGGTTACACAACTCTAAACCTCCTTGCATGTTGGATTACCTCGTTTAACATGGTAGTTCTTTAGTAATTGATGAGATACAAAAATTGAAATTTCATTTAAGCACTTAAAAATAAGTAACATGCAATCAATGTTTTATCAGAGTCATTTTCACTCAACATATTAAATTTTTAGTAACTCTTGGAATTAATCCAGAGCCCATACTCAATGCCAAGAAACAGGGAGTTACAAACTTAGTGAAATTCCAGAGATTCTCGCTCAACACTAATTCTAGGATGTATTTGTAGGATACACCTAGGGATACATTGTCCAAGGATATGATGTTCCAGAGATTTTTCTCAACATCAACTTGGAATGACCCAAGGCCTATTCCCAACACTTCCAATAATTATCTTTTCATGTGCTTCAGAGCTTCCTGCTCAACACAAAAGTTTCATAACACATGTGTTCCAAAGCCTCTCTCTTAACACAAACATTAAAATACTCATGCTCTTCAGAGCCTCTCACTCAACGCAAACATTAAATACTCATGTGTTCCAGAGCTTCTCACTCAACACAAAACATCAAATACTCATGTTCCTCAAATCTTGCGCTCAACAAAAACATTTCATAAGCTATGTGCTTGAGGGTCATGCCCAACATAAGAAATAATAAAAATAAAACATATGCAATTGGATTATTCCCAAAATATCAAACAAATCATCATTCTCATGTGCAGTGGGGTCTTATGCCCAGTATACAAAATAAAACATCAAAGTAACATGATAATAAATGGGGATTATTCCCTTAAGTGTTAAGTCAAAATTTTGGGGTATTACAAATCGTTTGAATACATGACTCCATTGAAGGATTGGGAGGGACACAAACCTGGCGTGTCTCACTTCAGGGTGTTTGGCTCTATATCATGGGCTAGGATATGGAATATGAATATAATGACATTCATGCATATGATGATCCTCCAACAAGGCCAAAATGGGCTGATAAAATCATTCAAGCAGTTGGTGAACTTGCAAGAGATCCATAAGACACTAGGAAAAGTAGATCTCGATTTCACAATGCCTTCATTAATTGTGATATGAATATATATGACAGGTATTTATTGATGGTTTAATATAATAAACGGTCATATGAAGAATCATCACAAGATCCAATATGGAAAGATTCAATGCAAGAATATTTCAAGCCTCTTCAAGACAATGAAACTTGGCAGTTGGCTCCTCTAATTTCCAAGCAGAAACTAGTTCAATGCAACTGGGTGTATAGGATCAAAATGGTTGTTCATGGATTTGAAGTGAAGTATAGGCTATATTGGTTTAAAAGGGAGTCTCCCAATTCCATGGAGTATACTACACATATACATTTGCACTAGTGGAAAATATGGACTCAATCAGGTTAGTTTTAGTCATTGTTGCATCCAAACAATGGAAAGTGCACCATATGGATGTGAAGAGTCCATTTCTTCATGGATATATTCATGAATATATTTATATGCAACATCCTAAAGGTTTCATACATGATTCTTCACTTCTTTGCAGGTTGAAGAAGTCTCTCTATGGCCTCAGGCAAGCTCCTAGAGCTTAGTATGCCAAGATGGACAACTTTATTCTATCTCAAGGATTTGAAAGATGTAAATATGATCCTAATGTGTGTTTGTAACATTTTGGTGCATCTAGTTTGATCATTGTACTGTGTTTTGATGACCTTTTGATTACTAGAAGTTGTATTGTTGATATAGGTTCAGTTAAGTCTTCATTGTATAGTTTTTTTTCCATGACTAGCCTAGGATTGTTGAAGCAATTTCTTAGCTTGAAGATTGAGAAATATGATGTAGGTATTAAGGTCATACAATCAAAATATGGTTCATACCTATTACAAAATTTCAAAATGGTTGAATGCAAGGATGCTAATTTTCCCCTCCTTTCAGGAGTAAAACTAGGATATTTTTGGCTCATCAACATTGGTGGACAACTCATTGTATAGGAAGCTAATTGGGATCTTGTTGTATCTCATGCAATCTAAACCTGATTTGGATTATGTAGTAGGTTTTTTTTCTAGATATATGAAATAGAGTAATGATATCCATTGGAAGGGTTTCAAAAGGATCTTGCATTATGTGCAAGGAACCAAACATTTTAGGATATAATATGCAGCTAGTTCTTCACTAGAATTTGTTGTATTTATTGATTTGGATTGGGATGGAGATAACACTAACAGAAATTCCACTTAATGTTATTTTTTATGGTTACACATGGTATTATTTTCTTGTTAATTAAGAAACAACACACTATTTCCTTCTCTTCAGCTAAGACCGAGAACAAAGGAGCAGCGAATGCAACTACACAATGTGTGTTGTTGTAAGGTATTCTTTGAGAACTTGGATTTGCATTTGATTCACCCACTGTAATTTGGTGTGAAAAACAAAGTGCAAGAAAGGTCTCTACAGATCCAATATAGAGAGAAAGGACAAATCACATAGAGATACACATGCACTACATCAAAATCTTGGTGGACGACCATATCGTATCGTTGTCGTATTGTCCAACTTCTGAGTAGACTGCTGGCATCTTAACCAAGAGTTTTGTTGAGAATAACTTAACCTAACTTATATCACTCCCTGGGGTGGGTGATACACGATGAAGATTGATATTACTTCAAATTCTACTTCATGTCCATTTTTTAGGGGAGGTTTTATTCCCATGAGATTTTCCTCCTTACCTTGGTTATATGGACTAATAATATTGTAAGAGGTGACTTGGACCATTGTTTCCAAGGCCTCATTTTTATTTTTTCTACACTAAGTCAGTATTAAGGGGGGATGTTAGAATATTATTACACCTATTAACATAGAATCATCACATTTAATCTTATGTTAGTTGGTCCAAGAAAGGTTAATGATGTTTTCCTAAGGTTATTGAACATGTTTTACCATTAATGATCATTCATGCCCTCATTTTGGTCAACCAAAGGATAAGGAACCTCATTTATGGACACCTTGTCCCTAAGGACATGCACATACCTTAAGTTGTGGATATGGGTTTCACCATGGGGTGCACATGCATTGTATTTGGTTGTTTTTCCTCTTTTGGTGCTTTTGGACCACCTTGGGTCACGTCCATGCCACCATTTTATCCACCACTCATGGTTCACCATTAGTATTGACCACGTGTCTCATACCAATGTTCACATTCAACATTCGTGAGTGTTTGAGGTGATTTGAGAGCCTCTTTGTCAACCTAGAGGGGCTTTGAGGTCCAATGTAAGCCTGCCACATATTGGCCACTCGAGTGCTTCTAAAGGCTAATGATCTTCTCCTATTGTAATATAATGATTATCCTAACATATTTTCGTGTTGGAATGTAATAGAAACTTCAGCTATTAGTATCACATGTTTGTGTTATTATGCATCTTTCACACTTTTACATGCATACTTAGCCAAATTATTATCTAATGAAGAAATTCTGAGCTTGCAGATCCTCTTGTAATCAAAATTTAAGAACTAGTTTTATGATACTCTCCCTAAGTATTCACAAACTTGCTAGTTAATATGATTTGTAAGGATGGAATTTAATTATAATGGCTCCACCCTTTAATATATATATA